>CAJVQA010005697.1:0-15806 GCA_910591915.1 Cetraspora pellucida
TAATTACTTAACCGGATCGGCCAAAAAACTATTCGGCTAATTTTTGCCAGGTGTCCCAGAATTTATGATAACAGCTGTAACTTTTGAAAATTTTTAGGCCGCTCTGGTCCGCAGTTGTAAAATTTTGCTTCAGGCCGGGCCGGGCCGGGCTGCGGGACCCTCTACTTACAGGCTTTCCTGTTCAGAACTCATATTTCACATTTAACTCATTTAACTGCGGTTATTTCAGACATGCGTCTTTATAATATTTATCATATATGAATAAGCTAAGGGATCTTTAATCGTCAAATCCATTGTTTCAATATTCATTATATACTAATGCTTTTTAAATAAAATATTTATTCTTCGTTGATTATAATTATTGACACGGTTTCGACAAAGAATAATAAAAGCTTGGTTGTTTAGAATAATAACTCGCGTTATATGATTTTTTTTAAAACCAGTAATCAATTCTTGTTCATATTGAACTTTTTTCATTAATGCCTGCTCGTGTATTTATTATGAAAGCTTGTCCTATATTCTAAACCTCTTTTATATTTTTTTCAAGAACATACCAAACACACTGGACATAGTTTCAAGTGTAAAGTTAATTTTGGATGCGTTGACATTGTAGTATCGTCCAAAATACAATTGCAAAAATATCGTTATATATAATTATCATTATATAGTATTACTAACTACACTCAAAAGTTTATCACTGCCGAAATCAAAAACTTATCGAATTGGCAAATAATGATCTTTGTGAATGCTTATATGCGCATGACTTATATGCACATGACTTACTCATGTATTATCGTTATGATCCAAGACCTGTTCGATCTTTTTTGGCAAGATAATTTTAACATTCTTACCCGGGATTCACGATTTTAGCTGTAAGTCAAAAATCCGAAGTGAGCGATACCGAATTTTAGATAATTTTTAAATCTAAAAATGAAAATGGCAAATTTATGCCACCGATATCGATATAAAATTTGTAACGAGTTTTTAAAGTTTCATACTTGACAATGCTAACATCGATTAATTTGTCTTTTTATACGTAGTGGACATTAAGAACCACATAGGCTACTTTGAAAACCAGCCAATAGACCGTGCTATAGATCAGTTTATAGACCGGTCCTAGACCATGCCCCGTCCACGGTCCATTCCACGGTCCTCGGTCTTTAGGACCAAGACCGGAACGGACCGTAACATCCCTATTCGACAGTTCAGCAAAACATTCATATGGAAATATTATTTTACTGATGATCGAACCACATTAAGTTGTTCATCCCTAATTTCTATCGACCATTCGGATATTTTACCATATTAGATCTCAATTTCAGTATATCAAGTTTCCAAAAAGTTTCATGATTTTATTATTGTTTCCACTTTAAAAAATTCGTTCTATTTACATACAAGTTTTTAAAATGTATCAAGATGATTGCAGACCACTATTTTTAAGGTGTTAACAAATCTAAATAATTGCTACGTTAAATCAGATAAATGCCCTGAAAATAGTTTAATTTATCCTTTATTTAACATTGTAAATACTTGCTCAAAAGAAACAGCAATGCTTATAGGTGCTATCCGAATATGGGGACTGAATACTCGCCTTCGACTTAGTATTTTGCTTTTATTTATATTTGGATTATTAACATATCATCTTGTAAGCATTTCTAATACTGAGTATTCAGATGCTTTTGATTACCAAAATATTTGGGAATATTCAAATCAATGGTTTGGAGATATATTATTCGGTGCATCGCAAAATCTAGGCTCACAAGTGCTCTTGAATAACGTTACTCGACTTCCTAAAATACAATACAAATTTTCCGAAAGCGAAACACCCGATGAAAGATTATTAAGAGAATTCCGTCGTGACTCCATAAAGAATGGATTTCTTCACGCCTGGAAAGGATATACTAGGTATGCGTGGGGTTATGATGAATTGTTACCGGTATCAAATAAAGGCAGGAATAATTTTAACGGTTGGGGAGCGACAATTGTTGACGCATTGGACACAATGTGGATCATGGGTTTAAAAGAAGAGTTTAGTCGATCCAGAGATTTTGTTCAGTCGGTGAACTTTACACAAACTAATAATACCATAAGCGTGTTTGAGACTACAATTCGTTATCTGGGAGGATTATTAAGTGCATATGAATTATCAAAAGATGATATATTTTTAGAGAAAGCACTGGAATTGGGAAATGCATTATTGCCTTCTTTTGATAGTCCTACCGGATTACCATATAACGATTGGAAACTTACAAGGTTTGCTCGTTAGAAATAATGGATGTTTCTTATATTTTATTGCCATTTACGAATAGCCTGTATGTTCTGTATGTTTCAGGGGCGAGGCTGTTAGTCATCATACAGCATTACTGGCCCAAGTCGGAACCTTACAATTGGAATTTATGAAATTGTCACAACTAACGGATGATAGCAAATTTTTCTTCAAGGTAAACTGTTATCTTAGTTCTAACTTCATAATAATATTGATGGATTTATTAACATAGTTGTATTATGACTTTATGAAATTGATAAAAGGTCCAAAACATAATAGATGTTCTTGATAACGCAACAAAAGAGGTTTCTGGATTATATCCCATAATAATTGGTCATGGTATGTTGTTATTCAATATTGTAAAATTTTTAATAGTCTTATTTATTTCATGTTTTTGTTAATCAAATAAAAAGACACTGGCCAATTCATAAATGGTAAGTCTTTGAAGAATTCAAATTTGCACTAGCCTTATTATGTATTTTTTAATATATATTAATTTTTATTTTTTTAAACTAGATTACATATCGTTTGGGGCTAATGGTGACAGTTTTTATGAGGTATATTCGTTATGCTTTTGATTGCATTTGAAATTATTTATTTAAATTTGCCTAATTTATATTGCTTTAGTATTTACTTAAAGAATATATATTTGTTGGAGGTGCAATTGATCAGTACCGGAGGATGTGTATGTTTTACATATAATGAAAATCATTTTGATAATAAATCACTATACTTATCTAACGGATAAGCTAATATACCCAGACGTCGAATCCATCGATAGTATGCACAAATACCTTATTAAAGATGGTATCATTAAAGATCGTCCAGACTTGCTGTTCCTTGGTGATTTCTCTTTGGACAATTTTATAGGTGTAATGGATCACTTGGTAGTTACAGTTTTTCATTTAATGATAAACTATATAAGAGTGACGAAAGGGAAAACCTGTAAATCATTTCACTCAATAAGTGAAATGATTTACAGGTTTTCCCTTTTCGTCACTCATATATTTTAAAGTAATACATTTATTTATAATCCGTTTAAATAATAAACTAGGCATGCTTTGTGCCTGGAATGCTTGCCATGGGATCGAAAGTTTTAGATCGACCTAATGACCTTGAAACCGCTATAAGATTAGCAGAAACATGTTACTGGTCTTATAATATGACATATACTGGGATTGGTCCAGAAAAGATCTGGTATACTACATCTAATGTATCATCAATTAGTAGATGGTCCCAAATTCAAAGTGGTAAACTCCCAACAGAATTGGTTAAAATAGATGCCAACTATTTATTAAGGCCAGGTAAAAATGTCTATTTTTCACTGATTATTGTTATTTGTTAAGCGTTACTGCATTATTAAGCTACATTTATAATCATTTGACCGTTATAAAATTATAGAAACTGTCGAAAGCTTATTCATTTTATATAGAATAACAGGTGATAAAAAATATCAAGATAAGGCGTGGGAAATATGGCAGGTAATAACACATTATTAAATAATAGATAATGAACTAGGTGCTATAAAAGGAACGAAATTGACAATTTTTTCAAAAGAAATTTTTCGCATAAATTAATTTAAAATAAGATTAGAATCATTTTTAACTTGAGACACAAAAGTAGTTGTGTTAATAAATTTTTGCATTTTCTTATGATTTATTATAAAATTTGTAATATAAAAATTGATTATCCGAAGAACTTTTTTTTTGTCAATTTCGTTCCTTTTTATAGCTCTAACCCATATATTTGTTTAATATTTTCTTGATTACCATGGCTCATTTTAATCATTCATACTTGTTATCGTTATAGGCTATTGAAAAATGGTGTAAAACACCTGTGGCCTATTCAGGTCTATATAATGTGAACAATGATGAAGTAACGTTGAATAACAATATGGAAAGGTAACTTGTTGTCGCGCTCTAGTTTAAGTAGTAGACTTAAATACTAATATTTGATTATTTTTATTGAAAAGTTTCTTTCTAGCGGAAACACTAAAATATCTATATTTAATATTCAGTCCACCACACGTAATATCTTTAGATACTTACGTGTTTAATACTGAAGCACACCCTTTACTTAGAATGAGAAGGTCTTAAAAATAAAATTTATGTTTTTAACTGCACATATCATATTAATTTTAAATCGACGAATATTTAAGGTCATACCGAGTTAATTTCTTGGTTTTCATAAAATTTAAACAAACTCGGATCCATCTAGTCATTGGAGCATGTTTTATTAAATTTAAATAAATAATCGAATTCTTGAATATTTGATTAATCGGTAGCTCTTAACGTTACGGCTGTTTTCATAACTCTTGAAACACCTGATAAAAATTTGCCGAATGATTTTCGGCTGATCCAGAAATAAGTTATTGAAAAATTACAATTTACGGTGCATATTGTTATCCGGCTAAGTCACGTGACACGGCTAACCAAATAAGGGTCGGGAAGTCTACGGACAGTACTTAGGGACAGTGCAAAATCACGTGTTTAAGTTGTGATTGGCTATTTAGCGGGATTTCATATTACATCATGTGATCGCACTGTCCCTAAGCACTGTCCGTAGATTCTGCGAATAAGGGTGACCCGGCTAGAAAAATCAGAATCGTCAGAAAGGACCGAAATGTAGGAAAAGTCCTTTCCGACGAAGAGGGCGAAGTAAGTAACGTAGTCGGTAATGGAGGGAACACTAACGTAGTCGTAATCATTATAGTCTTAGATAACGTTAATATAGACCAAGAAAATGTATATTCTTATAAATAAAACCCGTAAAGGCCCTAAGGAGAGGAGGAGATACTTTGCTTTATTAAAAATAATAATTGATCCCTTACATCATAATAAATATATAAACGTCTCCTTTGCTACATTAACTAATCGCCAAGTCCCCATACCATAAAAACCCGCTTCTTGAATTTATCTGTTCTAACCCATAGTATTGTTAAACCCCCATCCGGCTGTTGTATCCTAAAGTACCAGGATCAGCCGTGGTCACTCGAGTCCAACTATCCGAAGAAGTGTGATAGTTGAGGTTATACGTGTAGTCCAATTACCCGAAGTAGTGAGGTAATTGAGGGTTAAAATTAGCAGACAGCTCAAGATAAGGAAAACCACAGTAGAAGTAAAGAAGAAATACTTACCTACGGACCCAAACCACCGACCAAATCAAAACGCCTCTTTTCGACTAAGCCAACCGTAGGTTACACGAAGTTTTAGATTGTGGAGCGACTGACTCGCCGTACCTCCCGACTTCAATATATAAAGAGTTCATTCTATTATAGTAAATAGAGTTCAGTATAAGAAAACATAGGAAATTACTTCTGTACAATATAAAAAGATGTACTGTATGGATATATAATATAGTACACCTAAATCGAAAAGCATAGGTGCGCTTTGTCATGTGACTGGAAGAATTCCGGACATTCAAAGGCGCCGGAAATAAATTCAATTAAAGGACTTTAAGTCCGCAGAATACATTGAATTGGTAATTTTAAGTAAATAGTGATTTTATGTAATTTGAACTGAAACGATGATATGCTCCCAGAGATTAGCAAATGAGATTGCGCCAGGTACATATCATCGTAACAGTAGAGCGAGCGAGAAGCAGCATCAGTAGCTGATATAGTTTTGATTTACTTAGTTAAGTTATAAGATTAACGTTTATATAGTAGCCCAAAATATAGACTATAAAACCGTCTTTTACGCATTATAGAAGATCTCTGTGAAATAATATTTTTGAACCTAACCAAATGGCAAAATCCTTTGATGCACAAAATTTTTACTAGAAATATTTTGTGTGGTAATTCTAAATATTTCAAAAATTACAAGCACGAATGTAGTTGGCATATAATCGTTATACCAATGCTATAAAAAGGTTGAACTAGGATTGTCAAAACTTACATGACAACATACTTTACATGTTAAGTTATAATAAGTTATGCTGTAACTTACACGGCCTTTATGTATATAATTAAAATATAGATATTAAAGCTTGCAGAATAATGTGACAACTTCTACCAGCATTAAAATATAATTTATTTCCAAGTAATTTACGTAAGTTACAATTAAGGTTGTTAAATTACAGTAATTATACGTAATTTTACGAAAGGTTGTGTAAGATTCTGTAAATTGAAATATCGAACACATGATATTTAGTTTCTGAGATCAAATTTTCGGCGATTTAGGTTTTACATTTCGAATCGTACATTCAATTCAATCGATGCAATAATGCTGGCCGAAATTTTGCAAATCTGGTACTTTATGTATGCCGTGTGAAAGTTAACATGAAAATTGATTTTCCGTAACTTACGTAACGCAACCCTAGTTACAATAGATTTACATCAGTAAAATACATGTAAGTTAACAACCCTAGTTTGAACGGTATAATCAATATCTTTACTAAATTCGGTGCTGTTGATTTTTGATGATGATTTTTGAAAATGGGATAGTTTAGCCTGCATTATTCATCTGATCTACCCAGAATTGGCCAGTGTTAGAGTATAATATAGGTTGGCACCCAGAAATTGTGTAAATAATCGTACTTTAAAAATTACTATTACAGAATTTTATTATTTATATATCTTATATAATTAGTAAATATAATTAAAACAATATAATAAATTTAAATAAATATATATATTTCTATATATATTTTTTAACTAATAAATATTACAAATACCACATATGTTACGAGTGCATCATATGCTTTAAAAAAAACCACAAAAAAAATATGTTGTATATGTACAAAAAAATTATTCTACATTAAATAAAAAATTAACTTATTCTACTTTAGTTTAATATAAAATACGTATTTAACAAAAAATAAAATTAATCAAAAAAGGAAAAAGAATATTTATAAGAAAGAATAGTACCTTGGACCCATTATAATGTCCGCAATACACTAATGATTTTATAGTAATCATTTTCTAAGCAACCATGTTTTCTTAATTCTAACTCATCTGCCGGTTTAAAATTATACACATCTGCCAGATCCTCATGTAACATTTCAAAAAACCAACACATCATTTCATTAAAATCAGTTATGTAATGGGTTCCAAATTTCCAATCTGTGAAGTCAGTAGACTTAGCATTACCCCATGTTTTTTTAATTGATTTATAATGCATCGGTGTACTATCCGGACGATTATGGCATGCCATTACAACTAATTTACCCGTGCTCATATATCGTGTCCCATCAAGACCTCCAGATTGATGGCTAGAATGATGTATTTTTGTTTCATCACTGTTTTTATCATGACCTCTTTCTCCCCAACACAAAGCACCGCACCAGAAACATGGCTCTGTGCATCCAAGCCTTTTCTTAATCAGTTCATCATCAGATAGAATTGGTAGTAAGTCCTCTTCTAGTTGATAATGATTATTCCTTTTAGCATTGAGTTCTTTCATGATAGCTTCACGAAATAAGTCAAACTTTTCAACAATTGAATTATCTTTAATGTTTAATTGATAGTCAATATCATCAACTTGTGTCATATAATTATTTACAAACTTTTTGATATCATCATAGCTTTTAAAATTACAAATTTCCTGATAAACATGATCAAATTCTGTATTAAAAGTTTCTTTATATTTTCGTCCTTTCTCTTTTCTTCTATAATTATTAACACAAATATTAAACCATTCTTCAATTCTTTCTCGAGGTTTTAAAAAGTGCTGTACAGCATTATGTTTGTCACCGTTATGAACTTGTTCAGCAAGTTCAATAAAATATTTAAGTCTAATCGTTTCAGAATTTTTCATCCAAGGAATGCTAAGCACATCATCTCTTCGATCCCGATTTTCTGCATCTATTGCTTTTTTATGAATAGCTCTCAATAAATAAGCCCCAGTCAAATGACCTTTATACATATTTGAATGACCATATTGAAGACGAAGTCTAATTATTTCTATATATTCATCTTTCTTTTGATCAAGCACGCCAAGTGGTGTATTATCTTTATCCCATTTGTCTTGTATTTCTACCATTTTTTCTCTAAAATTTAATAACATGTATACGTGAACATTCTTTTCAAAATTAGGATTAAATTTTACATTAAGTTCAGTTGAAAAATCATTCAATTTTTTTTCTGTTTTGTTTTTAAGATCACGTACAATTCTAGGATTAAACCTTGTAATATTATTTAACATTTGTTCTACTACAAGATTAATGTCCTTTTTAAGTCTTGAAATATTATTTTGTTCCATACGTTTATCACGTATTACATCAATGTTTGATAATTCTGGAATAACCCTATACTTATAATTTTTAAAAAAGTTAGATGTCCACGTAGTTCCATATTCTTCATTTACAATATTATCTATCTCTTCATTTATAAAATCTTCATTTTCTGCTGATACTCTATCACGTAATTGTTTCCATATTTTATTTGCTTCTTCATCAAGTTTCTTCTCATCAGGTAATTTTTTCCATGTACTAAATACCTTTTCTAGATTTCTTTCAATAAATGTAGAAAACCTATTTCGCATTAAAATACCCTCAAGCATATTTTCAAGCTTTGTGGATATAAATTCACGACGAGAAATAATATAATTAATGATTGTTTGATTTGCCTCTTCTTTACATTTCTCATTATTCTTTTTTTCAAGATATTTATTTAATTTATCTCTTTCTTTATTTACTTTTTTACACTCATCACAATCTACTTGACTTTTAACCTCCGGAATTTCATTCAACTTTTTAATCAATTTTTCACATCTTGAATTCACATTTGTATCTTTATTTGAAAACCATTTATAAACAATAGATCGAACTTTATTTTCTATTAATTCCTTATGTTTTAAAAATGCCATATCAATAGTTCCTTTTAATTTTGCAATTTGTTTTCCAAGTTCAACAAAATCATATGTTTCTTCAATTTCTTCTAATGAAGAACTTTTACGTGATACTGCACCCCAATAACTATTAACTAATAAGAACCAATCTGAAAATGTTTTTTTACTTTGTGAATTTTTACAATTATCAATTATAGAATTGTATAAATTAGCAACATCCTTATGATATTGTTTTGATGGTGGAGAATAAATTGTTGTACTACTTTTAAATGGTGAAAATAATTTGAGAAGTTTCTTATCCTTCACCTTATTAAGACGTTCAAAATTACGTGCTTCTATCTTATTATTATCTTTTTTGGACATTTCTAAAACTCCTTGAAGAATTTCATAAAAATTTTGTTCTAAATCTATTAAATTTGTTGAATTATTTTCTATAACATGTTGTACCATAAATATATCAGGGGACATGTCTAGATGTATTATTATTTCAGTGACTATTTGTAAGATTTTTCTTGTTGATTCTTCAAGTATATTAATAATTGCTAAATTGCTTACTCGTAATGCAAAAGTTGCTAACATTTGAACTTTCTTTTCTAATTCTGAATTACCCATTTTTTCTGGTGCACCAAGTCCTTCCGTATCAATCAAGATAAAAGCATCAAAACCAAGTTGATTAGATAATTCTTTTTCCAAAAATAAGAATTGCATAAAAATCCCTTTAGTACAACGTTCATTTGAAACAGTAAATTTACTTGAAAAAAGTGCATTTAGGAGAGTAGACTTTCCAGAAGATTGTAATCCAATTATACTAATTACAAAAATCCTAAGATTAGGAAATTTTTTATCAATACAATTACAAACAGCTAAGAACCAAGCTTCAGATATAGTTGCAGAATCACCATCAATCAATTCTATAGTTTGACCACTAATTAATAACTCTGCATAATATTCTGGTAATTTCGAAATATTTTCTTTAGCTGGACCATTATCGGAAGTAATTTTTTTTGGATCAGAAATAAATATTTTATACATTTGTCCTAATTCACGAATGAAATGTTCTATTCTCAAACTTGTATTATCTACTTCTTCCCAAATTTCTGTAATTTCTTCACGAATCTTATTTATTGTTTCTTCATCATTATATAAAATGTTCTCATAATTTAATTCTTTCCTTTTTGAAACAGCTTCATTTCGAAGTTTAGATGATTCTACTGTAGAAAGTCTATATATTTCTTTTTCAAGATGCGCTAAAGCTCTTCTTCTTATTCTAATTGGTAGAACCATAATGGAACTGAATAATTGCATTAATTCTTGTAACTCTGGTGCACGTTCCCAAAATTGTATACAATCAGATCCACCTTGTTTTTTTTGAAGTTGCATAATTTCTAATCTAGTACGACGACAAGTTTTTTCCTTAATAAATTTTATAATTTCCTGAGATTCAATGCACTCTATATTTTCAGCAAGTTGAAGTGTTTCCCCAACTTTTAACGTACCAATTGAAAATTCACCAAGATCAGTAAAATCAATATGATCAAGATATAAGACATCTTTAAACATTTTACAAGCATCTTCTACTGTTTCATTACTCATTAAAGAATTTGTATCAATTGTGTAATCATCTACACTGTTCTCGGAATTAACATGGATGTATATAGCCTTTTTTGAACCAATTAAGTTCCTAAACTCAACCTTTTGATCTTCATTATGTCCAGGCATTAAGAAAACCAAGAAACAAGAAGGTAATTGCTTTAGAAATTCAATTTGATCAGGATAATCTAAAGCATCACCATGTAAATTTGCAAGCAATACAATCTCATTTCTTCCTTCTTCATAATAACTTTTAAAAACATTATTCCATAGATCGGGACCACAAGTCTTTTCTGTCAACCAAACAAACTCAACACTTCCATTAATCATATGTGGACTTCCATAATCGGCCCTTGGCTCAGAAGATGATGTGAACATATAATTTGAAGTCATCAATCGATTAAGTATGGTACTTTTTCCTTGAGGATTCTTTCCAATACGAACTGCAACAATCATTTCAAAAGAATCTTCAAAAAGATGATTTTCTATAATCGATTCATTGCTTATACACCATTTAATAGTTGGTCCAGTATATAAAGGAAGCATTACTTTAAACTTCTCTGCTTCATCTAAGACGGGTATCAATAAAGGAATTGCAATTGGAAATTGAGATATAATTTGAAAAATATTTTGAACAACAGTAGAATCAGCAGAGGCAAATAAAGTAGCAAGACAATCAAATCTAGATAATCTATTCATTTTTATTAATTTTTTGCTTTCATTCTTTGATTCATCATCAGAAGATTCATCATCTTCATCATTGATTAAATTTGCAAAGTTTTCTGCTTTAAGAATATCAACACCCAACATTTTAACTTTCTGTCTAATATATGGAAGAACTGCTGCCACATTTCCATAAATCTTACTAGACGAAAATTTTGGTTGAGGGATAAGTTTACTAAGCATAAAATAATGTTTGGGTTCGATTAATGGTAATTTTTCACCCAAAATTGAGTACCATTTTTTATCAATTTTCAAAACCTTATTGTTTTTTGAAGAAAGAGGTGGAATTTGAGACGGAATGGGAGGTTGGAATGTTGAGGTCAATATCTTGTGTGCTTGATGATTTCCACCATATCCAGATTTCTGAAGCCATTCGAATGCTTTTTTCCTGTCTTTTTTGACACCAATTCCGTCTAGATAATAAATACCAAGTTGATATTGTACATTTGTATTTCCATCTCTAGCAGATTTTCTGTACCACTGAAATGCTTTTGCATCATCCTTTCTAACCCCAATTCCGTTTTGGTAACATAATCCAAGATTATATTGTCCATTTGTACTTCCACCTTGCGCGGATTTTTTGTACCATTGAAATGCTTTCGTATCATCTTGTTCGACTCCAATTCCTTTTTGATAACAAACTCCAAGATTACATTGTCCATTTATATCACCACCTTGTGCAGATTTTTCGAACCACCGAAATGCTTTAGCATCATCTTTTTCGACACCAATTCCGTTCTGATAACAAATTCCAAGATTATTTTGTCCTAAAGTATTTCCATCTTGTGCAGATTTCTCAGCCCAATAAAAAGCTTTTTCATTATTTTTATCAACACCGAATCCATATAAAAAACACAAAGTAACTAATCCTTGTCCTAATTGGTTTCCATTATTAGCAGATTCAAGAAGGAATTGGAATGTATCTTCGTTTATATCACATACTCCTTTCTGAAACTGATTTCTTAAAATAACTTGAGCTAAACGATTCCCATCTTCAGCAGATTTCATATACCATTGTAATGATTCTGATTGATTTTTTTGAGTACCGATTCCATTGTTATAACAATGTGCAAGATTACATTGTCCCAAATGGTTTCCACCTTCGGCAGATTTTTTAAACCATTCAAATGCCTTCTGTAGGTCTTTCTCGGTTCCTATTCCATCCTTATAGCATATTCCAAGATTATTTTGATCCCAATGATTTCCATTTTCAGCGAATTTCAAGTGTAGAGAAAATTTTGAATTCTGAAAAAAAATTGGTTACAAATGCCATTATAAAAAATTGTCAAAATGATAATATTTAAAGCATAACAGAATAAATAATACATACTTTTTCTATCATTTGTTTATAAATAAATAAAAAAAAAATAAAGAATTAAGTATAAATGTGTAAATTTATAAACATAAATCAGATGATTAATATACATACGAATTGAAATTTCTTCATTCTCCCATATTACTACCCGGTTGCTACCATATTGTTTGGCTTTCCTACAAGCTTCTTCGGTATGATTTAATATGTCTTTAAAACTTTCTACTAAGGAGTTTACGCCAGTAACACCTATGCTAAGTGTAATCGGTGGTAGTTTTTTTTCTTTGAAAATAAATGAATAAGACTCAACAAAAGAACGAATTTCTTTAGCAATTTCATAGGCTAACTTTAAATTTGTATCAATAAATAGAATTATAAATTCTTCTCCACCATATCTAGCAAAAATATGTTTATCACGAACATATTTATTTTGAATTAACTTTGATAACTCTATTAATACATAATCTCCAGCCTCACAGCCGTATTGTTCATTGATTTCTTTAAAGCAATCCAAATTATAATATAATAAACACAAATTTTGACTATTTTTAAATTCATTTTCCAAGCTTTTCCGCAAGTAAGCGGCGTTGTAAATCATTAGAAGAGGGTCAATATAAGTTTTATATTCTCCAGCGGGAATGTATTGAAAAGTACTACGTCCAATTTTAATTACGTCATTTCTTTTTAAAGTATATAAAGTACGAAATTTAAGTTGTTTGCCATTAACAAAGATTTCTGATTTAGAACCTATACCGATGATATCAACTTTTCCTTTGTAACTTTTAATCTTTGCATGTTTCTTATCAATTTTTTGATCATTTATAACGATGTGATTTGTATCTTTCCTTCCTAAAATTATTTCACCTTCAGTGAGGAAAAGGTGTTGATTTCGAGGTGAGCCTTCAAGAATTTTTAAGCAAGCTTCCTCTTTCGTTGTAAAATTATTTTTTTTAAAAGAGATTTTAATTTCAGATATAATTTCGTCCATGTTTTCGAGAGAGAATCTGCATGTATATGCAATATTATTTGAAGTATGCAAAGTGTAATTAATTTTAAATTTTCGATCACTTTATATAGAATCCACACTTGTGTATTTTTATTGTTATTTTACGCGCCATTTTAAGATTGTCTGACATAGAAAAGAATTTGTGTGATTAGATAATTTCATTAATCTTTAACATATGCATTATTTTAGGCGTTATTTTAAAGCAATTAAAGCAATGTATGAATGATATGTACTCTTAATTTGTACAATTTTTCAAAATAAAATTCCTTAAAAACGTATCACATTTCTTATTTTCACATGAATAGTTGCTATTAAATACGATACAGAATTTCAGATAACCTAATAGGGGAAAAATGCGTATAAATAGTGAAATCAAATATTTTTCTTTATTTTATTGAAGTCGATATATAATTGATAACTTTAATTAATATTCGATATTAATAGTATTATACGTTACGTTACATTACGCAAAAACTTAAAAACGACAATTTCTATAGCGATAGAGTTAGTGTAATGTATGATGAATATGTAGTACGTATGTAGCACATCAATAAGAAATTTACCTACACCCTTTGTTGATATTATATTTTGGGAAATATTTGATTACAATGTTTATATATTGGTTTTCTAGAAGGTATAATTGTGGCCTTTAGATTCTTACGTCGTGCATAATGTTCTTAGCCTATCATATACAAATTACTTTTATATAAGGGATAAAGTTCTGTAGGCGTTATGAATGGCCAAAGAGGAAGGAAACAAAGATCCAGAGGTGAATAAGCAAACTACCGTATATTTTCACTAGCATTTTTTTGGACTTGTAATACATATGAATATTGTCAACAAACTCCCTTAAACTCCATATCGATATATATTAAATATAAAATGAATAAATTAAAAAGTATATCGGAACTAAGTTTGGCATTAAGTAAAGTTGTTCATCAGATTAAGACAATTTTCTCGGTGGTGAAAGCGGACCAATAGATCTCTCAGAATTGCTCTTCAAAGGTTGAAAACGATTGTTATACAACTTACAAAATCGTATCATAATCATTTTCAAACTTTGATGAGCATTCTGAGAGTTCTGCCTAACCTTTACCATTATTAGAATCGTCTCGACATTAAGAACAAATTTTACTTATAGTTAAAAAGTAGGTTTGCTTAATACCAAACCTACTTCCGTTTTTTTTGTTACGTATTACTAAAAAGTATATTTATTTGTACCGAGATGCATGCTAAAATATGTAAACAAATAAACATTTCTACTAAATGCTTTTTTAAATAAACTACCTCCTTATTGAATACAAATTTCTTAAAAAAATCAAAACCCCATAATAAACTAATTATATTTTTTTGCGTTATAAATTACTCTAAAAGAGGCAACTTATTTATTGACATCACTGATTTGTATACATACAGTAGTTATTAAACTTTCGTGTAACCAAAATATACGTACTTTCGAAGGTAACTGTAGCTTATTTTTGGGGATTGAATTTTTTTAAGAAATTTGTACTCAAAAAGGAGCAGCTTATTTCGGATTTAAATTTCCAAAAAAAACATTATTATTACTCGATCAGATACACAAAAAAACAATGAGAAATCAGCTCACTATCATTACATAACACTTTAAACGTCTACGATCCTAAGGAAATATTTACATCTCAAACTAACCAACCACTTATAGAATTATGACTACTAAGAAAGCACAACCTAATTCAAACTAATACATTAAATCTCACATAGAAGAACGCAGCCAAGGAGGAATCACATAGCAATAACGAGAACGGTTATACAGTATTATGTAGTTATATTTATTTATACTGTAGGTCCTACGGCAATCATGGAACCTGATCACCAAAACAAGAGGTTCTTGCACTGTCAACAGCAGCTGAACAGGAGGGAACGTACCCGATCCAAAGTGAATCCCACACACGGTGTGATCAATTAAAACTAAAATTATTTGTTTTAGTTTTAATTGAACACACCGTGTGTGGGATTCGCTTTGGATCGGGTACGTTCCCTCCTGTTCAGCTGCTGCGGAACCTACTGTTGGGTTCGGAAGATTGCGACTCTGTCGCTCCAAAATTCTAAACCTCGTGTAACGTACGACAAGTAACCTTTTCG
>CAJVQA010005698.1:0-15804 GCA_910591915.1 Cetraspora pellucida
GTACTATATCAAAGATTAAGCTAATAAAAACCAACTGGCATTGTCGCCAAAGTTCAAAAAAAAAAAAAAAAAAAAAACATATATTAATACTAAAATATATTTAATCAAATAGTTTGTATAAACAAAAATATGTATATATTTGATAAATATATTTATTTTATCTATTATAATTAGATTGAGTTAAAATTTTGAATAAAAAAGTTTAAGCTATTATTATTTTTTTTTAATTTAAAAAATTTATACAATATAGTTTTTAAATTATTTATAATATAATTTATTAATTTTAAGTAGTATCTTAATAATAGTTTATAATAGCAATTTATAAGAAATATTAAAGTTTTAAAAAAATTAAATTAATAATTTAAATATAAGACCTTTAAATATAATATCATGATAAAATAAATTATAACAATAGTATATAATAAAATGTTATATAGTTTTAATTTTAAATAAGTTTAATTTTAAAGAGATCTAAGTTAGTTTAACTAATATATTTAAAAATAGTGTTTTGTATAATGTTAAAAAATAAAGTTAAATTAGAGTATATTACCAATGTATTAAAATATCAGATAAGTTGTAATAAAAATAGTTTATATTATAAAAAGTATATAGATATGTTTTATAATAAATAAAATAGATATAGAGTTTATTTATCAAAGTTTTGTTTTTTAAAAAATTTAAAATAATTAAATTTTAAGTTAATTAAATTATATATAAAATTTTAATTATAGTTGATATATAATCAAGTTGATTTCTAATCTATTTTTGAGTTAAGAAGATTTTATATTTCTAAAATTATTATATAATCAAAATATAGATTTACAAATATTTTTAATGAAACTTCTAGTTAAATGTTCTATAAAATATTAATTATATTAAGAATATAATATTAGTTATAAATATTAGTATAATTAAAGTATAGATCAGAAGAAGAATTATGCAGTTTAGTAAATAAATTAATAAGATTATTAAAAACATTGTAAAAATAAGCTTACACATTATAAAAATTAACTTATAAGTTATAATATTTAATAATGTTAAATAAAATATGCCCTAGAGGCTATGTATTAAATTTAAAAAATTTTGTTAGAATTAGAAAATATAGTATAAGCAAAACATAAAAAGTATAACTGTTTATAATAATAAGTTGTATTTATATGATTTATGTTTTTAACTATTTATAAAGCTTATGTATATACTGGTATTATATTTAATAACACTATGTTTAGCACTTGCAAATAATCAGTATGTTTTTTATTATTAATATAACATATAATAGTGATACATAGATTTATATAAATATATACTGTATATAATATTTTTAATTATATATAATTTATTATTTATACTGTATAAGCTACTGTCATTATATGACAAATAACTTTACTCTTGATCTAAATAACAATTTCTTAATAAAATTGTTTTTAAAAAAATAATTAACTTATTATTCAAATCTAAATTATTAAATTTATTTATACCAAAATTTTAAATTCTAATCAAAATAATATTGTAGTTAGGTAAATCAGTGAGTCTGTTACTAATTTCTTCCAATTCTTGCATAATCTATAACAGCTAAGTCAAAATAGGCATGTTAGATTTGGCTAGATAGTTTATTTGTAGATAAGTACTAGTCTTTTCTCTTCTAAGTCTTTTCTTTAACCTATTTTTTTATTAACCCTTTGCCTTTTCTTCTCCTCCTTCTACTCCTTAACCTAAGGTTATGATATGTGAATCAGGTTGGAGTCCTTTTCTTGTGTTAACAGCTTGGTCATATGACTTGTAGAAAATGATCAAAATGCAGTTTTAATGAATTACAAATAGGTGAATAATAATTTATAAAAATGGTTTTAACAATAATTTTCAGTTTGGGTTGGGTTATAGTTTTATTTATAATATAGTTTGATATATAAGTTTATTGTAAAAAATGTATTTACTTGAAGATATTGCCTATACTTGTTACCTTCTCTCTAGGCAGAAAGCCCTTTATTTGTAATAAAATTTTATTTACATTCAAGGATTATTTCCTCTACATTATCTATTTACAATATAACATTCTTAAAATCACTTTCTCTACTATAATAACTAAAAACTGAATACTTTATATATTATTATTCTACCTGAAGTAATAAATGTAGTAAATGTAATAAAAGTAATAGAAGTAAAAAAAGTAAGATAAATCTTACTTTTTATGTGACCAATTACTTAGATAAGTAATAGGTCTTATATGTAATGATAAATCATAGATAACTATGCTAAAAGTAGAACAAATTTCAGAGCTCAAATTTTTCTTTCACTTAGTTTATACATATTACACATAAATAGAAGCATCACAGAAACTTTAAATTATCAAGCTTTAATGTTTTGATGATAGAGTCACTTTGGATCAATGAATACAGATAAGTTTTCTTTTTGTTTATTGCCTTTTTGTTTTTGATTCATTTTACTAATTTCTTTATTGTCATTAGCTTCTCTTGCAAGTAGTGGTTTGGATTCAATTTACATTGCAGTTTTTTTGCTATTAGCATCTGACCTTCTTTCACTTTGTGCCCACTTCTCAGCATTCTTAGATTTTAATTCACTTTCTTTGACTTTATCAGCTCTTTTTTCTGATAACAGCTTTTTTTATAATGGCATTGGTTCAAGTTCTTTCAGCATTGACTCCTTTTGAAAAGTGAGTTTATCTAATTCATTTTGACTATTTGTTTTTTTGTCTTAATTTTGTTTTTTTAATTTCTATAATTTTTTTTCTATTCTATTAGGGTCGAATCATTCATCTTCTGCATGTTTAGCTTTAAGTGTTTCATTATTATTACCATATCTTGCAAATTTTTGACAATGCCTAAATGACTTATTTTTATTCATTTTAACTTTGACTCCATTTTGATAGCATTTACTAGTATTCATCACACCTTCTTTGGCAGGTTTTCTTTCTGTAAGTTCTTCTTTTCATTCATACATTTGCTGGATTTTTTTTTTAACCTATTGTAATATTAACACAGAACACTATTGGCATCTACTTTATTTGTATTACATTATTTAATATCATAATATATAATGTACATTGTTTAGATGCCTAATTTTTAACTATATTTTTTCTATCATTAGTAACTTATATATAATGCTGCAACTATTACAGTATCTAATTCACTTGTCTCTTACTATTAAGTAAATTTATGTTTAGAAAGTTACATATTGCTTCTTTACTTTTTTGCATCAATTTATGCACTTTTATTTCTTTGTTTAATCTATTTTGTACTATTATAAGTAAAATTATTTCTGGAATTGCTTCTTGTCACTATTTCAAGCAGGTATACCAGCACCATATTTTATAGATACTGTTAATATATAATCAGATTGCTGTTTTATATAGCTGTAGATCTTCTATATTTGAGACTATAAATATTTTCTTTATTGTTTATAGAGGTCTGTTACTAGCTAATGTTGTTATAAACTTATACTTGTCTTTTAGATTATCTGGCTCACTTTACACTCTAATGCAAAGTATTTTATAGTTTGTTTTTTTTTTTGGACATCTTGGGCATTCATCATTCTTTTTATATATAATATATATTAGTCTAAAATCCAACAGTAAGGCTTAATGCATTAATCTTCAAAATATATCTTTTTTTCTATTTGGAATTGACTTAATTTGATATTAAGTATATAACTGTGTTCTGTCTATTACAAGCTGCAAAGCTATAGGCATTATTGATTTTAAGTATAGCTATTCTGTGGCCTTTTTTACTAAATAAATATCTTCTAATTGCCCATCTATTTTAATTTCATTAGGCACCCAAGACTAAGTACTCTCATCTAAAACCTTATCATCAAGTCTTTTCTATGTATATATGTAAGACCACCATCTTTTAGGCCATCCTTTTGTTTTTACTGTTATGTTATTTAAAGTATTTTTTATTGATATCTTTCTTTAATTTTGCACTAATGCTGTAATTGCTTCTCTCTTTATTTTTGACTATAGACTATCTTCTGTTATTAACTTTAACTATATACTAATTAGTTTAGAAACCAGAATATCCTTTAATATTGGGGCTATAAGCCCACCCTGATTATATTCTTATTGAAATATTAAATAATGAGAAAGTGTCTTTGACTTATACTTGACCCAGTCTATTATTAGATTATTGATGATGTTAAGTTGTTTTCTTTTTTATAAGAGATATAAAAGAAACCAAATTTTAGAGATAAACAAAGATTTTGCTAATATTATTTTACTTCTAAATAAAAGTTTCTATGATTTATATTTTCAATCTTATTTTTTATCTTTTGAATTAAATCATGCCATACAATTTTTGCAGGATTTTCTATACTATTAACCTCATAATCTAAAACTGTTAGAGTTTTATCTTTTGTAATTTTTTTAAAATTATTTTCTTCTAATAAATTTGACTTTTTTGCATTGCTAGTAATTGGTACTAGAACTGTTTTAGCTTTATTAATCTTTGTATTCAAAGCAGCCTTATACTTCTTGATTAATTCTACCAAACAATGCCAATCTAAGATTCAATCCCTATAGTTACATTATTTGTATAGGTAGCAGCCTTAAAAAACTGGCTCTTTATATTTATACTTTGAAGTTTTTTGTGAATGTTTCTTAATAATAGTTCCAAAACTAAAATATATAAAAGTAGAGATAAAGAATCTTTTTAACAAACTTCTCTTCCTACTATAAAAGGTTCTGATAGCAATCTATTAATTGTAATGTGGGCTTATTGAGTAGTAAAAAGAGTTTTAACTATACTTATAAATCTATTATCAAATTTTATTTTTTAAAGAACTAGGTGTAAGAATTTGTGACTAATTCTATTAAAGGCTTTTTGCTAATCTATAAACAAAAGTCAATAATGTTTAAAATAGTCAAATTGATTTCTTATTGTTGTAAGAATATCCTGCACTGTATTTATTAAGAATTTTTTAGCAATAAAATCACTCTGATATAGTCTAATAATTTCATTGCATATTAAATTTAACCAATTTGTAATAATCTTTATAAATATTTTGGCATCACAATTTGTGAGAAAAATTGGTCTTCAATTGTTTATTTTATATAGGGAGTCTAATTTTTTGAAGATTAATATAATGATATTTTGCTTCATGAGCTTGGCATTTCATTTATATTAAGTACTTCATTAAACAGCTTGAATAATACTAGGATAATATCTTTTTCTGTCACCTTATAAAATTCATATATGAGCCTATCAGTGCTCAGTAATTTATTATTAGAAAGTGCAAATATAACATTCTGAATTTTTTTCTTAGTTATTGGTTTGACTAATAAATTATTTTGAGCAGATGTTATTCATGGTAGATCCTAAATTAACTCTTTCACTACACTTTTATCTATTTTTTTCATTTTGTATATTTGTTCATATATATTATGAATAAAATACAAGATAAACAAAGGGTCTTTCTCAGTTAAATTAACTAGGTTTTGGATTAGATCTAGCAGAGTTACTTTGTGTTTTAATTTATATATTATAAAAAAATATTTTGTTAACCTCTTACCATCCTTAATCCATTTAATTTTTGATCTAATTTGACATTTCTTCAAAAAGCAAATATTTATTTTGTAATTGTATGCATAAGTTATCTGCTATTATATATATATCTTCATATTTATCCTTACCTGCAATTTTCATATTTATTTCCATTAAACTTTTATGAATTTTTTGTATTTGTTCTCTAGTGATACTTGTAGTTTAAATGTTCTGATAATTAATTATATAATATACTTATAGAAATCTTATTTTTTTATCTTTCATATATTTTGTAATTCTTCCTTTACCTCTTTTTTAATTCTGGTATTAGACTAATACTATTTATCAAATTTTCGGAAAGCTTTTTTTACTAGACTTTGTGTAAATTGAAATTCATATTCAACCAACAAGTGGTCAGAGTTACCAGATCTGATATTAATACTTTTACAAAAATGACTATTATTTGCATCTACAAAGATATAATTAAGACAGATAAACATAGTAAGATTATCACAAGTTTTTTGATAAAAGGTTAGAAATAGTTTTACTCCAATGATATCTGCTATATCTACAAAATTTTTTATTTTACTTTTTAATATATCTCTTGATAAATCATTATATATTTCTGCTTGGCTAATTTTATTTTCGTATGGGTTTAAATTTACATTAAAATCTTCAGCTATAATACTAATAACAGTGTCATCAATTTGAGAACTTTATTCATTAAAGAAAGTAACCTGATTTTTGATATTCAAGAATGTATAAATATTAGTGATCTGGTATGACTATCATTTATATTTAAACTTAGCTAACAAGATTTGACCATTAAATGATTCTGTAATTTCATTAAATTTAATCTCTTTCTTTGCTGCTAATATTGCTACTTTGAAAGTTCAATATGAATTAAAAATCCATTGTTGTGCAAGAAAACTTCTTGTAAAAAAATTTTCTAGCTTGATTTCTTGAATCATTATTATATCTATATTATAAGATTTTAATAAAGTCATCATTTTTTGACATTTGTGTCTATTGTTCATACCCTTGATATTTAATGTTGCTACTTTGATATTGTTATACATTTAATAATTATAAGTATATTATGATAATATAATTATATTTCTTATTGTTCAGAATTATATTATTTTTCTTTTTTTTTAACCTTTTCATACAGATTATGTTGTTTAGTAACTCCTACATTCTTTTTCTTTTTCTTATCTTTTTTTTTCTCACCACCTTAATAAAACTATTATTTTTAATTTCTTGTCCATTCCTAAAAATTAATACTTCAGTTTCTCCTATTAAGTTATTGTTTTGTTGTATATATGTGTAAAAATAGGTTTTAAAATAATATCTGATACTTGGTTTAGATCATCTTCCTCTAATACTTTTGTATTAGTTATAGCATTCTTTTCTTCTTACATTATCTGACACAACCTTGTATTAGTTTCCTAAATATCATTCTTATATAAACTTATTGATATAAATTCAGTTTGCTGGTTTAATATTCTGTTCTTTTGGTTAGAGGACACAGTCTCTTTGTCTGCTTCTATATGCATGTCAGTAATATATGAGTTATTTATACTAAATTCTGACCACTTTAAGGTTTTTCTGTTTTGCACTTCATTGATTTATTGATTTTCTATTCTTTTTGTAGTTTTCTAAGCTCTACTAATACCTTGAATTTAGTATAATCTCTCTTTATATATCTAACTTGTCACAATAAAAACAGAGCTTAGGTGCCTCTTTTTATTCAGTAATTATTTTTTGGTCACATATATGAATATATCAGAGAATCTTTTTTATTATTTCTGAATTTTTGTTGTTTTAAAAATATGTAATTGTTCATTGATTTGAGCATACTAGTGTTTTTTCATATATCATAGGTTTAATTAAAAAAATATTATCTATATCCTTGAAAGCAATCTTAATTTGTTTAGAAATAAACTCTTCATCTCAAAGGAATATTTCTTAATCTGACTAGTAAGAAATTACATTTGATATCTACTAAAATATAGTCTAACAAAGTTTGTCTAAAGATGACTATTCTCTCTGTTGTGTAGTATTGCTATTTTTCTTTATTTGTAAAAGTTGCTTCTAAATATAGACATTTTTCTTTAATAAAATAAGGTTTCATAGCAATTTAATCATCTTTCATCTTTGAATATAGTGCAACAATAATGTTATTTAAAAAAAACACTTTCAAGACTTTAAATATTAAAAATCAATACATTTTCATTCTTTGTGTATATCTTGGTCCTAGAAGCTAAAGAGGAATAGATGGCTTTGCTATTTCTTAACTTAGTAAATAAGCTAGATTATTGTTTGACCTCATTTGTTCTAACTATAAGTAGTTTATTTAACTTGTCTATGATATTTTCAAAAGGTTCTATCTCCTTTGCCAACAAATTTTCTGTTTTGTCTATGAAGCTCAATACTATGTCTATAAGGTTATCTTTTACTAAAAACTCTAATTCCATATCCTCAGACCAATTTAGAGACTTCTTACTATTTACTCTCAAAGTTGTCTCATGCTCTTGATTTGTTTTTGGATGAGTTATTTGAGTTAATTCTATATTATTTGTTCCTTTATTCATGTTATATTTTTTGTTCTGGTATCATGGATTTTAATTCATTTTCTTTGCAACTCATTTATGTTTGCTCCAGAGTTCTTCTTTTTTTCTAGTATAAGGGCTTCTGCCTCTCAAGAGATTTTATTATTATTGTTTTTATTTTTTGTGAAAATTTTGTTTTATGATCTGTTTGCTGCATGATGATCAGCAAAAAAAGTTTTTTTTGCTAAAATTTTTAACCTTATTTACATATTTATTACAGGCTTCTTCAAGCTTTCCAAAATAAAACAATCTTAGTCTTTTAATCTTCTCCTACTTTCTGTTTTCTTCTTCAAAAATAATTATTATTTTATCAACCTTCTTAAGTTTGCCCTTTTCAACTTCAATTTCATTTTTATCACAAGATCCAGTATAATATATTCTATTAGCATTCTCTATTTTGGTAGATTTTTGATAATATTCAGAAGCTTTATGTTTACTCTTTTCAGTACTAGTTCTATTTTGATAACAAGTTCTAACTTTTCCTGCTTTATCAGTATTAAGGTTTTTAATCTCTACTTTAAGAACAAGATTGAGGTTAATTATCTTATTAATCAGAACTTTCTTAAACAAGGATGATATTGAATAGACTTTCAGACTTGGAACTATTGAAGACATAAGAAACAAATATTCTTTTTCTAAAAATAGAGTTAATTGAGCATATAAGAGCAGATATAATAGTCTTTTTTGTCATTATTATCCAAGTTATTATTTAAGCTAACATTCTTTAATATAGTTAAAAAATATTCTAAGACTTGTGGGTCATAAAGGCTATGGTCTCTTATGATTTCTTCTACTATTTTATAGACTTCTATAGTTTGTTCCTGGGTAAGTGTAATCAACAGTTCTAAACATTCCAGCTGCCTTTTTTTTATTTTTGGACAATTACTAATATTATGAGTTTTTTTTTTACAATAAAACACTAAACATTTTGTTAAAAGTTTATCTAGTCAGTTGAGAGTACTATCAAACTTGTGACATTTATCTCTTCAAGTTTTGGGTTTTAACTTGTCTTTGGGATTGTTTAGATGTTGATAGCAAGTAAATATTATTTATTCTTTTGTCTTCTGTAATAAATATACTAAAATTCTTATTTACATTTCTAAATACTAATTCTTTTCATATCTTACAGTCATCACCAAATATAGTTTGGTAAATCAGTAAGTCTGTCACTAATTCCTTTCAATCCTTATGTAACCTACAGTAGTTAAGTTGAAATAGGTGTG
Source organism: Cetraspora pellucida (assembly GCA_910591915.1). Taxonomy (NCBI): domain Eukaryota; kingdom Fungi; phylum Glomeromycota; class Glomeromycetes; order Diversisporales; family Gigasporaceae; genus Cetraspora; species Cetraspora pellucida. The sequence continues at coordinate 9,331 of CAJVQA010005698.1, forward strand.
TTGATTTGGCTGGGTGGTTTATCCATAGTTAAGTACTAGTCTTCTCTCTTCTAAGTCTTTCCTTCAACCTATTCTTCTATTAACATTTTGCCTTCTCTTCTTCTCCTTCTACTTTCTTAACCTGGTGTTACGATGCATCAAATTGGATTGGAGTCCTTCTCTTGCATTAACAGCTTGATCACATAACTTCTGGCAAATGATAGTTTATGATGATGGTTTTAATGATAATTTTCAGTTTGGATTGGCTTATAGTTCCACTTGTAATATGAGTCTGATACTTAAGTTTATTGTACGAAAATGTATTTACTTGGAGGTATCACCCATACTTGTTACCTTCTCTCTGGGCACAAAGCCCTTTATTTATAATAAAACTTTTATTTATATTCAAGGATTATTTCCTTTACATTATCTATTTACAATATAACATTCTTAAAATCTCTTTTTCCACTATAATAACTAAAAACTGAATGCTTCATATATCATTATTCTACCTGAAATAATAAATATAATAAATGTAATGAAGTAATAGAAGTAAGAAAAGTAAGATAAATCTTACTATTCATATGACAATTATTCGAGTAGATGATGGGTCCTACATGTGATGATCAATCACAGGTAACTGTAATATGGTAGGACAAATTTCAGGACTCACAATATCAAAAAATTTATTATATAAATAAGGCTCAAAGATATGTTAAGGAAGTTAAGTTTATTTAATTTAATCTGAATCAAAAGTAGGGCTGTTAATCAATCTAGTCTAGTATTGTACATTAATTAATAAAATTCATATAATGTAATCAAATTTATTGAAATTTATTACTACATTATTTTTTTAATTATATCTTGTTCATGTTGATCTAATAAGAATAAAAATATTAACTAATAATGTATGGAAATTGGTAAAGTTTTTAAATACTTTAATAGAAATAGCCCAATGGTTCTGAGTTAACTTTCCGAAATCAATTTTAATTTTTCCAAAGCTATAATACTAACAATCAGTTTTACTAACATGTCATAATTTTGATATTATATTTACTGAAATTTTGTTTAATCGATATCACATATTCCTGATAAATTATTTATCTGCAAATGCCATATAAATAACTTCTGATCAACACATTTTTTTAAAATTCCATTTCTTCAAAATTATATTGCAGAAAGCCCTTTTATTTATAAATGTTTTCCAGAATTTACTGCTGTTTTTATAAATTCTGAAGCACCTAGAATTTACTTTTTGCTAAAACTTTTTTGATATTGTTCTAATTATAATCTAACATTTCAGTTGTTTTTGGGTCTTGACTTTGAACATAGTGGTGCCCAAAAAGTTATAATTCTGGAAATTTTGAAAAAAGAGCAGATTCTTAGATGTCTTGAAATTTATGAAAACAGCTGTAAAAAAGGCAAACCAAATTACTAGTTGGTTATATATTATAAAGTCAGCAATCTTGTAAAATCATAAACATTTATTTGCTGTACATCTGTGTTGCAGTAATTTTAAGAGTAAATTTTGATAAAAAAACTTTTACTATAGTTTTCTTCATGATTTTTGGCATTCTGTAGTTCCGTAGAGGATTAACTACAACATTGGCCAGAGTTAAGGTTAGAGGTAATGCTAGAGAAAATTATTTTAGTAATGCTGATTATTGCTATGCCATAAGCATATAAATGTTCTAAACACTAATCTTAACATTAATGAACTTTAAAAAATTTGCATGTATCACAAAAATGCCACAGAATTTTTGAGTACATAGTAACTAATCTTAGTGCATCAAGGAACAAAAATTTTTAACAAACACATATGGCCCAGGTCATAGCGCATAAACTGACCAATTAAGATGCTTTAAACAGACAAAACCTTATACCAGAAATGTAGCACAAAGTACGAAGTGTATAGTTTACAACAGGAGGAACTGTTAAGGTTATACAACTAATCCTTTACCTGGTATGCAACATATAAAAAAATTATTTTACAAAACTAAATTAACCTGCTAGTACATGTTATAATTATAATCCAACATCATTTTTATTATAATAATGAGAATTGAATTATAATCATAACATGTACTAGCGAAATAATCTGGTACTGTAAAATAATTTTTTTATATAAATACACCTCCTCTTGTTATGGTTTACTGAAGAGTTAAGTGTCTGAAAATGTCGGTCATACTGATCAAATATCATATACTAACACTTTGAATAATTAACATATGCTATAAAAAAAAAAATGCAAATTAGATGTTGTGCAATCAAAAGATAATTCTAGATCATTATGATAATAGCTTTTAAATATATAAAATTATTCTTGTTTTTAACTGTTTTGCTAAAACTTTTCTGAATGTATTGTTTGTTTTTGAATTATGAATATTATATAAATTTTCTATTTAAAATTTATTGATATTTGCCCAATATGCTTTATTTTGACCAGTGCAGTTCCTGAAACACCTACTGTTTAGTGGTACAATAAAGATATTTTGTAGGGTGCAGCATCCAATACCCTTAGAATAGTGTTCCCAGTATATTTAATACTGCTGCAAGAAAATTTTAACTTATACCAGATATAAATTAGGTATACAAGACCAATATTGTATAGTAAAAACAAACCTGTCAAAAGATCAGTTCAAACACCAGTAGAAATAAAACATATTGGGCAAATATTACAGTTTTTAGTTTTGATATAGTACTGATTGATAGTTCAACCTGTTTTATTTTCAAGTTAATATCAGAACTGATAGAGTTATTAATAAAATATCAGCAACCAAATAGCTCTTATAATTTTTTTAATAACTCTATCAGGGCTATTAATTGGTCTAAAGATTGGCAGTCTTTTAAAAAGTTAGACTGGACTGCAGTCCGGAACTGATTACGACTGATCAGTATGGAACTGGATGGACTGGTCATGAGACTAATTAAATGTAAAATAAGCTGCACTAACATATTGATTATTATTATCAAATTATTAGTTTATTACTTGTTTTATTATATAAAACTTACCTCTAAACAAATATTTAAGCCTTTCTATTATTATTAGAACTAGTAATGGTTATGAATATTGTATTGTAAGTATACCTAAATAATTATTTTAATTAAAAATCTAACTATTTTTGTTATTATTATAATAAAATAGAAGAAAATCAAGTTTAAAATTTTTTAAATTTGTTATTATTGTCTATATTTCTAAATACAGTATTAACCTCTTATATACTGTATATATATAATAGTGCTTATAATCTAAACCCAACAAATCACAAAAAATTAGGCAACATATGTTCATTACAATAATTTAATGCTAACCATGTTAGGGCTAATAGTCTTTTGATCTGTTCTATAAAGGACATAAGCACCAAATATGTGATCAAGTGAATATTCACTACTTAGCTTATAACTTTATATCAACTCAAAGTTTTCTTACAACAATAAGATATTTTATTTAAATTTAAATATAATGTGGCTTTATTTTCTTTTTTTTTTTAAAAAAAAGTATAAATTATCTTAAACTAAATATTAATGATATAAATATTATTAAATTTATTATATAATAAATAATCATAAATTAATGATTAATCTTTGCTCGTGTTAGAATTAACTGCAGTAATCATGATGATTTTCACTTTATTGACACGTGGCAGCTTTATTTATTTATTTGATATTTTTTTACCAGGAACAGAGTTTGTACAATGTACAATGTAGTATATGGTTTACAGGTATTTCAAATGTGTCTGTGCGATTCTGGGCATTTAATTGGTCCGCATGACACTGTAAATCATATATTATTATGCATTAACTATTTTTCCCACTTGCATAATACAAGCTAACTGAAGTTAGAATTACTATATATAAAAGATCATTTGTAAATCATACATCTTTAAATCTTAAATCTTGCAAAGCCTGTTACTAGTTTTATCCCAAAATAACTATGAATATTATCATTATATTAAGGTGTGTATTGAGGTATATATTCATTTTGCTGACTCTTAATTCACCAACACCTATTTCATCGATAGCCATTTCACCGACAGCTCACTTCTCTGACAACACATTTTACCGAAAGTCTATTTCCTTGATAGCCTACTTCCTAGACTTTACTTCTCCAACAATCTATTTCTCCAACAGTTCATTTCATCAACAATTCTGGCCTAATTTTGGGTTAGGGTTGGCCTGCTTTATAGTTAGTAATGATTAGAGAAATAGAAAGTCTGTAAAATAGAATTGTTGGTGAAATGAACTGTTGAGAAAATGGGCTGTCAGAGAAGTGAAGTCAGAGATGTGGCTGTCGAGAAAATGGACTGTCAGTGAAATGTGTTGTCAGAGAAGTGGGCTGTCATGAAATAACCATCAGTAAAATAGGTGTCAGTGAATTAGGTGTCAGTGAAATCTACCAAACCTCTAAACATACCTACCTTTGGGCCTCAAAGTTTATAATTTATTAGACTAAAGTATATTAAATGTTATAGCAATAGGATTTAACAAGAAACTAACCTACAAGCTGAAGTATAATTTTTCATTAACAACACCTAATATTGTAAGTTCATTACCAATATGGTGTTATGGCAATATAGCAATACATTATTACAGCATACTACAAAATCATTGTCTAGTGCCATAATTGCTTTTTTTTCTAAAACTAATTCACAGGCAACTATACAATATTCCTTTTCTATAATAATAAGTAGCTGTGCGACATTGTCATGCAAAACCAGAAACAGAAAGTGGATTATTAGATCGAGTTGCAAATGAAACTGCTTTCATCATAAGTTTTTTGTTTGCTTAACTTTTATAAGTTTTATTTGCAACTTTAAATTAGATTATATATGCAGTAGGTCGAATGCTAACTATGTTATTTAGGTGGACTTTATATGCAATTCAGATAGATTAATATTAGTATGATATAGATGTAGCACTCTTGCATATATGTAGTTTTTTTAAAATAAATAATTTACTTATTATTTTATGTAACTGGTAAATATAATAAACATTTGTTAATAGGTGTATTTAAAATAAATTATTTATACTATATTAATCACATCATATTTTAGATGGCAAATTTCATAATTGATTTGTTAAGTACCTAGATATTTTACACTCACAAGTGCAATTAATCCATCCTTAGTATCTGGGGCGCTTTATATTTTAGACTTCCGAAAATCATAAGGAGTATTATAAAAGGAGTCTTTTTTGTAATTAAACATAAGTATAAAAAGCAGAGAATCAAGCATTCAATAGCAGTAAGTAGGTTAGTAAAGTGATAAATGGTTCAATTCTTAAGTATACATTTGAAAAATACATACTTTTGAAGTATTGAACTTAGAATAGCTAAAATGAATAAATACAGTTAGATGAAATTTATTTTTTATATAAAATTTGTAACATATTCTAACAATATATAGATTTGATTAAAATTTAATTATGGTTAAATATTTATTGAAATGAACCTCTAATTACACAAACTCTCCAAATGCACTCTTAAATTCTAACTCAAATATATACTTTATCTTCATAAGCACTTTTTATTATTCCCCAAACGTCTCTTATAAAAGTCAAATCTTTATAAAAGTTACTTGAAAAGTTTTAACTGTAGTACAATTCTAATTAATTTAAGAATTATTATAATTTATCCAATAGGATTAAGACTAAGCCTCTTTTTTTTTGAAATAACATTTGTATAAGTTACTAAACATCGTATTTAACTTCTTAAAAATATATGAAATTATGCAGACATCTCAGTACTAACAAGTTTGCTTCCATATGATATAATGATATGGTCAAAACAGAGAACAAAAATGAGTAAAATCAAGAACAATTTAATAAATGTATGATGAGGTTAAAAGCCAAAATAATAAATAGAAAAATTAATATTATTCAATAAGCTAGAAAGGGTAATTATCTGATCACAAACATCTAATTCGCATTTTTTTTATTATCATGTGTCAATAGACAAAAGCTTATAGGTAAAAATCTAGAAATCACAAGATGAAGTCACAAGATTATAATAACCAATTAGATAAAAAAGAGACACACCATTTCAGATGCCTATAAACCATACTCTACATTGTATATTGTACAAACTCTGTTCCTGGTATAGACTATCAAAGAATTACAATGTTTAAATCATGTACATGTCTGAAATGTACTTACTAAAAATACCTTTATAAAGATCTTTTCACAGTATCTAGCTCTGTAATTATTGTTTCCCCGTTCCTAGTTTCGCATGACAACATTGCACAGCTACTTATTTTTAACATAGATCATCTTAAACTAAATATTAGTGGGATGTAAATAAAACGTCACAATTGATAGCATTTGAAGATATAGATATTAAAATGCTGTAATCATGGCGATTTTATTAACACGTGTTATGATTTAATTCAGCTACATATATATAATGTGGCTTTTACTTCGCTTTTTTTTAAAGAAAAAAATCATCATTAAAGTAGTATTAGTGATGTTGACACAACTAAAAACAAAATTCATAATCGA
>CAJVQA010005699.1:0-15803 GCA_910591915.1 Cetraspora pellucida
ACCAAAAGTGCATGTGTGGCTATTTGTAACCTCCAATATAAGGTGAGCCCTTGGGGGCATGCTGTGTCCTAAAATACTTAAAAAAAAACATCGCAACTCCCAAGATAAGGACTTTAACAATAAAAAAAAAAAAAAAAAAAAAGAAATCTTAAAAAAAAAATATCAAGAAACAAAAACAAATATACAATATATACAGATGGTGCAGCAAATAAAAAAAACAAAGAAGAAGTAATAGACAAAAACATAAGTATAGGTTGAGTACAAATAGCTAAAGCACAAAATTGATTAGAAGAAGAGGTAGCATTAGAAGTAAAGGAATAGCTTACATCTACTATAGCTAAGATGCTAGCAATATAGGCAGCAATCTTAACAATACCAAAAAGGAAAAAATTAGTAATATTTATAAATAGCAATATAGCAATTAGGAACATTAGTAAAGGATTAATATGTATAGATAGAAATGAAGTTCTTAAAAAGAAAAATTTGCTATGAATATTGAAGATAATAGATATAATGAAAACAAAGAATATACAGATAGAGTGGGTCAAGGTAAAAAGGCATAGCAAAAATAAATAGAATAATAAAGTTGATATCTTTGTAAAGAAGGGAACATTAAATAGAAAAATAATTTTTCTAGAAAAAGTCAGCTACAAAGAGATAAAGTACTGTTTAGAATAGGAAAACAAATAAATAAACATACCTGCAAGTAAATAGAATAGAAAGAAACAATAGTGATCAAGAATATTGAACCAGAAGCAGAAATAATGATATACAATTGGACATACTTTTGAAGAAGGCTAAATTCATCTAAAGGAATATACTGCCTGACAAAAAGAAGCAGTACAAGAAAAAGTGCTTTCATAAAATGTATATTGGACAAGCTTTCAACATTAAAAAAACTTAATAGAAGAAGACCAGATATATATACAATAGCAGAATGCCAAGTTTGTCAAAGTGAAGTCAAAGAAATACAAAAACATTTGGCATCATATAAGGGACAAGCAAATCTATAGAAAAGGATACAAAAAGTATCTATAGTGACATCATAGAATAATTTAAAAGAAGAAGAAAAGATACAAGTCCCACCTTAAGTATTATACAGTATATAGTACTTTTTGAATAAACAGAATAAGAAGAAATAGAAATAAAGAAAGTGCTGATCAAAGGCCTAATCTCAAAGACAATGCAAGACAGGTTATTTCAAATTTTAAGTATAAAAACATAACAACAGTTTGCAAACATAGTAGCAGAAACAATATAAAATACATTCTATAAACAAGTCTGAAGAATCCACTATGAAAAGGTCAACACATGAAAAAAAGAAAGAGGAATAACAAGTAGAGAGAAAAAAAGAAGATTAAAGAAAAAAGAAAAGTCAAGTATAAAGAAAAAAAGAAATGCTAATTAGCAAGCAATAGAAGAAAAGAAAAAGAAAACAAAAAAAAAAAGAGTAAATAAAAAAAAAAGTTAAAAAGACAATTAACAAGCTTGTTATAAAAGGAAAAAGACCCTTTTATTATGAATTTTAAGTAGTTAAACAAGCAGCTTATTTCTGCTAGAAGTAATATGACAGATTGTATTTAGGTATCATTAGAATAGCTAGATGATGCTAGGCTTAGTTGTTAGATAAATTTATATAATTACAGTAGTAGTTTCAAAAATCTTAATAAAGCACTAGTGTAACTGCTTATAAAATTAAAAAAAAAAATTCGAATTTATAAATTAAATAACTACAATAAAAACTACAAAATCTAAAATTTAAAATACTTTAGAACTAACTCTAAAGCATTGCTCTAATCTAAAAGTTAGTCAAAAATTTTGTATTACTCTATTAACTATATTATTTTTAAAAATTTATTTAAAATTTACTAATAGTAACTTTTACTAGTGATTATCTATTTATAATTAAATTAAACTAATCTTTATAAATCAAAAATAAACTTATTAATTATTATAGTTAAATTAATATTAAGTTAGAATAAAAGTATTATTTATAGTAAAATTTTGCAAAAAATTTTTTTTACTAAAGTATCAAAGATGGTTTTATATATATAATTTTGAGCTATTGATTATTTTTTAAAAGTTTTTTATTTTTATTACATAAAATTGTTTTATATATTACATCTGATATTTTGATTGACTAGTAAAATTCACTACTAATAATCATTAAGGGTAGAGTACAACATATATTATTTCTATATATAATTAGTTGCAAAAAAATTTTATACAAAATATATTACTACTAAAACTTTTTTATTTTTTAATTAATTAATAAAAAATTTTTATAATATTATAAATAAAATTATTTATCTATTATAGTAAAATTTTGAACTATTATATTATTTTAAAAAAATATACTTGTATATATGATAAAATTTGCCTAGGTAATACAAAATTGGATAATTTGATTGGTTAATTTATGTAAATCTATAAGTTAATTTTATTATATAGGTTTATAGCCTAATGTTTAAAAACTCATATCTTAATGAGTTTTTACTCAATTTTAATAATTTTACTATCATTAGAATCAAAAAAACCTACTCTACAACTTTTATATAAAGATTAAAATTTATTTACTTAATATATTTTTTCAAAAAATTAAATATAAAAAAAAGTGATAACAATTTGCAATTAATTATATATAGAAATGATCAACGTTGTACTCTACTCTTAAACTTATTCTATTTTTAATAAAAATTTATTTTAAATTTATTAATCTTATTTATAACATCAAAACTTCTATTCAAAGTTTGTATATAAATAATCTGTGTTATACATATTATTATTAATTAATTAACATTATCAATTAATTAACTAGCTTAGTATAACTTTTGGATCTGAATTGAACCCAAATTTCAAGCCAACTTTGTACAAAATTTGTATTTAAAATTCTTAATAAAAATAACTAACAAATAAAGTTTTAAAAAAATATATTATTATTTTTATTATAAATTTTTTTTTAAAAAATTTAATATACTTGAAAAAAGTATATGGGCTGCCGTCAATAGCTCATATTGAAGCTTAATGCATTATTCAATAGCAAAAGAAAGCTTAGATCTTAAGCTTTCTTTTAATATTAAATAATTAAACTAGCTTCTATATTCATCAAGATATAAGCTGTGAAAGGTAAGGTATTGATTTTTTTTAAAATGTCAATCTGCCTGATTTCTATTGACGGCAGCCCATATATTTTATACTGTTCATACTGTATAAATATCAAAATTGCGTTTTTGTTCTATTTGCTAATACTATTACATCTATTAATTAATACTTTTCAAACCTTTTTAATAATACAAAACTTTTAATATAATATATAGTTATGATGAACTTAAATTAGACATCATAATTTAAAGGTGCCTCTAAAGGTGTTCATGTTCAAATAATCTAAATAAAATTTTAATTCTATAAATAAAAACTTTGAACAAATAATAATAATACGTATACTATACTGTATATTATAATTACTATATGTTTAATTATAAATACAACTCTAATATTCGGGTATTTTTGCTACTGGTAGAAACTATAATTAAATATATACAGTCAACTCTTTCTATAACGAACTGACGGTTCTGTAAGAAAAAAAAATTTTTCTTAGCACTTTCTATACCGAACGATTATAAAAATTTTTAAATTTTTATCCAGAGTTCGTTATGCAGAGGTTCATTATATCCAGAAATAACGAGACAGCCCAAATGAAAATTGACCAGATCTAACCCCAACGTCTGGGCTAAATTAATTTATTTTATACTTTTTTTTTTGATATCGACATGTATTGAACCTGTATGGTTAAAAAAATTTGGTACGTTAGAATCTATCCTCACCGTGATTGATATCATGTGACAAGGAACTGACGTATTTTTTAGTTCATTTAATTTTAAAGTTACTGCGGAGCGTCATAGTCAGGTTGTCATTCTGAAATCTAGATAAAAAAATTTTCACTTTTGAAATTATACATCGATAAGGCATAAAATACTTACTAAAAACCGTTGTAAAATGGACCCTTCGGCAACGTTGTTAAGTATTCTTCACAAAAGCCAAACGTCACCTTCCGAATCGACAATGGCTGGTCAAAGAAGTCCACCAACACCTTCCTATCCGCCTTCGCAACCAACTCCACCTCCGAGGCAAAGTCCTCCTAAGACTTTTGGTTTCAATCAGACATTTACTCAGCAAACTGGGTATAATTCCACTGTTACTTATTCACCAGCTACTGTGCCACCACCGCCACCACCATTACCTGAGCCAGAAGTAATGTCACCTAGCCCTTTGACGTCTTTGTTTAAGACTATAAATCCAAATTCCCTTACTTCACCTGTATCAACGACGCCACATAGTGTTGTAGTTAGCCAAATACAAAGTCCTTCAAATGGCGAATTTAAAAATTTATCCTCTTCAACAGCAGTTGACCCAACCTTAAACGTCGATAAAGCTTCAACCGAATCTCTTAAACTTGCACTATTTGGCCGTCCTACACCAGTCACAAGCCTTGAAGAAAGGTATAATGCTGTGATGTAATTATCATAAATTTTAAGAAATTTAATCATTATTAACAAAGTAATTAACAAAGCTATTTATCGTAGTCAGCAAGAAAACGAAATCCAATATCAACCTGAAACATCAATGGTTTCAAATGAAAGTCCAGAAGATGAAGATAACTCTTTTCTTGAAGAAACATCTGAAATAGATGAACATTTATCATCTCCCACTGAAGTTATTGATTACAACAAATTATCTAGTTTGGAATCGATTAAACCAACTTCCACTACTACAGCTATTAAACATTCACCGCCCATGACGAACAAATCAATATTCACATATAGCAATCCATTTGACCTTTTAAAAAAGTCACCGCCATCTTCTCCTTCTCATCGGCACCCCGTCGTTCATCAGTGGCCGTCACAATCATCACCACCCTCACAAAAGAAAAAAGATGTGTCAACAGTTCAAAAAGAAGGTGGGATTTTCTATAGATCTCAACAACAAATTGAACCATTCCTTTCTGGATTTTCAGCTTGGAATGTACGCGCGAGCGCAGCACCCAAAGGTCAAACAAGGTAAAAAATTTTGGGTTATTTCGTACATGATTTGAAACTATCTTATAAAATCATTTATTAAAACATAGAATATCGGAACCGTTCTTTTTTTATTTTGTATGCGTACTAGTATTCCGGATGGTGTAAGACTTCCCAGAGGAGTTCTTCTGTATGATACTGGCGAACGAAATGAAAAGGTCTTGTGCTCAAAGGATTTGAATCTTACAACCATAACTCTTATTCCAAGTGATTTAGAATATCGTCTTGGAAAATCCATTGCGGTAAACGGACGTTACATATGCTATGTTGTTAAAGGTATAAGATATTTGATGACGTGGATAGTTTATTACTTTGTTGAAACTAATTTATGTCCAATGATTTTATATGCAGGTGGGAAAATTAGAGTGATTAGCACTTTATATGGAAGCAGAACTTTATTACGGAATCATGACAAGGATAAGTCTATACTTGATATGTGTATCCGGGAAACGTCACACGATGGACTTGATCAAGGGCAGTCCGAAAAGCAACTACTTTTGGCTATCGGTGGTGATAGTAAAATCACTGTCTGGGAACTTTCTGAACCACCATCTGAACCAAGCGTGGAAATCCCGTATGCCTTCCTTTCTTGTTTTGTCATTTATGAAAGGAACATCGGTTTGCAACAATACAACTAAGTCATCCCGATATTCTTCATTGATCCCTTACATATCTGTAAATCAGACACAAAGTGTTACTTGAAATTGATGCCAAAGAATCACTTGAGGATTCGAAACAATCACGATATCATCGTGCCGTATGGCATCCATTGAATCCAAATTTATTTGCAGTTGCTGTTGATACGAACGAAGTTATGATCTTCGATATTAGCAAGATTTTAGAGGGTAGTGAAACGCAGAGTTTTAAGGAATCAGAAATATCTGGCAAGATACTAAAATCTCAAATTCATTTTAAGGTCTGTCATTTATGAAAATTTTATTTACTTAGAATTATATATATGAATTATATATATGAATTATTAAGGCATATTATGTGCATATATTTTTTATTAGCCCATTAGCGACTTAGCCTTTTCTTATGATGGGACAATTTTGGCGACTGCAAGTGAAGACTGCGTTATTTTTAGTGCACTAAATCAAGAGCCTGAATCTGATATTAGTATTACCCTCGTGCGCAAAATCATTCTTGATGGACAGCAAGTGTCCTCTGTTTTATTTGTTGATGGAGGAGAATTTTCATCGGAACAATCTTCGGTTAAATTCCGGTATGTAGTCATTGGCACGGAACGTAACACTATTCTCCACCTCTACGATGTAGAGTCTGATCAGTACATACAGTCGATCAAATTTTTACCACCACCCGAACGTCGCCCTTCATTAAACAAAGGCTATCGAAAGGAAGAAGCCATGTTCAATTGCGTTAGCTTTGATCGTCGATCACACACCCTTGTGATAACTAATAGTGCCAGGATATCTATCTTTGCTCTGCATCTGAACATGCCAAGCAAAAATTTAGATAAGCTTGACTTGTTCAATCAATCCAGCTTGATGGGTAATGGGCAGTTTGAATACGATTCTGTAACAACTCCGGATGAATTTCCCATCTTGAATTCGGTACAATTTGATTATATGGTCGAATATCCGGTAAATCAATTAATTGGTAGCTTCGTTATAATACCAGATACTACATCTTCCGATGGATTTTCGTTATATTGTATTCAATCTAAAGCAGTACAACAATACTGTATAAGTGGCGATTTGCTGTTGCCTCCGAATATTGATACATGTACTGAATATGTAAGTGCGGTACGTGTTCTTGATCGACAACGGCAAGAAGATGAGGATGATGTCAAGAAAGAGCAAGGTGCCTTTTCGGAATCATTTGATTTTTCGTCAAATGCTGAGGGCACTACTGTCGAAGAAAATATTGCCGAAAAAGACATTAACAAAGAAACATTAGTAGTTGAAAATTCATACTTCGCAGGTGATGGACCTGAAGTAGTTTCTGTAACTTCTGAGATTGATGAATCTACATCGACAGTGAAGCAAAATATAATAGAGGGAAATATATCAGAGTCTACGTATTTACATGATGAAAGTGAAGCAAAACATGCAGAAAATCAAAAATCGACAAATATTAAATTGTCTACGGCTGTTAATGGTGCCATAGCCAAATTGAAAGAGAAAAAGAAAACAATTGCTGCGACTAATACTGCATCGGCGGTTCAAAATACAGATATATCTTCAGATTCAGAAAAGGCTTCAAGGCGGAAGGAATCACGTCGAGGATTAGAAAAGGAAAAGGACAACGAAAATGTTATCCAATCTTCTGAGGTGACTAACAAGTCCGCTAGCAAAAAATCTGCCGAAGGAGTCTCAAAGAATGGGAAATCAAATACAGGCGGTGAAAAAAACAGGAAGGCGACAGAAATACTTCAAGATGGTGTGAGTATTAAAGCATCCAGTGGAAAATCTTATTCAATAACAAAAACTTCTGGCGACGTATCTGGTCCGGAAGTACCTCCTATGATTGGACAGTCTTCGACGACAGCTTCTGTCGCCGGAATATCACCAGCTCAAATGCAGACAATAGTGAAGGAAATAAAAAAAATGGAAGACAACGTTACCAATAAGATCGGAAAGATGTTTTCAAAAGAATTAGAAAAACAGTGTATTTTTTTTTCTTTGTTTGAATCAAATAAACAAATTGTTTAGTTCAATCAACCACATTAATTGAATAACTCTTCTAAAACTAGTTCAAAAAATTGAAGATGAACGCATAGCTCATCAAGCTGCAGAAACTTCGCGCCAAGAAGCAATTCTTAAAATAGTTTCTCAGACGCTAAGCAACAATACAGCCAAATTATTGGAATCAACGATCCGTAACGAAATTCAAACTTCAGTTTTACCGACATTAAACAAGATGGTCACTAATGCTGTTGACAAGCATGCACATAAAGGAATGGTTGATGCTGTGAATAAGGTTTGAAATAACAATAACTATGATTATATACGAAAATCTCAACTCACTCTTTGCATATTCAATAATTTAGAACATTCCAACTGCTATTGAAAAATCTGTAGCAGATAATGTACAACGTGTTCTTGCAAAAACCACAGTCATAGAATCAATCGCTAAAGGTGTCTCCAAGGCTATTAGGCCGGTTATCGAGGAAACATTCAGAGAAAATTTTACAACAGTACTCATTCCGTCCTATCAAAAAGCTACCAATGCAATGTTTGAGCAAATAACTGCTACTTTTGAGGCTGGTCTACAAGATATCGCTCATAAGAGCGCGCAAGTCTCCTCATATTCTAATATTGGAAGTGTTGGCGATCAGAATGCTTTGGCACGCTTGCAGGCTTCTTTGGAGCATTTAAATTTATCCGTACAACAACTTCAGCAATTACACCTACAAGCTAACCCACAATCAAATCTCACAAGACATGTTGAGCAACCAGTAGCTCGTACATCTGACGAATTGCAACATCATTTAGCTCGATCACTTTCGGGTGAATTGAAACGTATGTTGATTCCACATAACTGTGCTACGACTCAACCACCACCCTCTGTAACTCAGCAAGAAACGTATGGCTTTCCTTCTTCTGCAAGACCATCTTCTCAACAACAGCAACATCAACAGCAGCAGCAACATCAACAGCAGCAACAACATCAACAGCAGCAACAGCATCAACAGCAGCAGCAGCAGCAGCATCATCAACAACAACAGCAGCAGCTATTCTCTCCTGTAGATACAGCTGGTCTGGAAGACTCGAATAATTCTGCTATAGATAGGGCATTGGAAGCTCAGAATTATGAAGATGCATTTGTGGCGGTCAGTACTAAATTATCATGACAAAAAAATATTGATTTCTTATTTTATTATTTATTTATTTTTAACCTAACTCTCATTCTTTAGGTTCTTGCATCACATGAATTGTCTCTAATTATACGCCTTTGTAATAGTGTTAACCCGAAGACCGTATTTCCGCCTGCGAGACCCTTACTTTCACAGCCTGTCATCCTTTCGCTTATTCATCACCTTTCCTTAGAATTAAATAAATATTCTGAACTCAAGCTTGCATGGATGGAGGAGGCGGTTATTAAACTTAATCCAAAAGTATATAATTAATATACTTTGATTTCAACTCATTACATTCTATTTTCTCTGACTTTAACACGACGATTATTTTTAGGACCTTATAATTCGAGAGCATTGTGAAAGGCTCTTACCGATGGTGAAACAGCGACTAGAACAGTATTATTATCAAGTTGCAGCTCAAGATCCACAAAGCCCTAATCTGAAAAACATATCTGTTCTAGTTCATGTCGTTAATAGTCTATTAATATAAGCAATCATTAATGTATGAAGTTTGATTGTTTTGCAGTTTTCTTATTTTTAGGATTAGTGTAGTGATTTCCGACAGCATAGGATTGCAACCATGACTTTTGATTTTTTCTGATTTAAGCAGTCCGTGGTATTGTATATTAGTATGCATTTAATCTCTAAAAACCGACTAGTATCGTTTATGCTATCGCAGCGATTTCCTATGTAAAAAGAAATCCAATTGTATTTTTATATTTGGGTAAAAATAGAACAAATTAAGGCTTAACGCTAAGTGCTTTTCACTTGTTTTTGCGATGATTCGCATTTCTTAGTTATGAAATTGGAATTGTTGAAATTGGAATTGTTGGTTATGGTCCATGCTCGTAGTCCATATTTATAAATCTTTAGCTCAAGTCGAATGCTCACTCCGGATGGAAAGTTATCGAACATAACATATGAGCAAGGTTGAACCAGTATTTAAGGGGATTTAAGATAATACAAAAATAATTACTATATAAGGGAGGGTTTGGTACGTATTATGGCGCTGTTGGGTAATTTGGCGCACCAAAATTTTTCGAAAAATTTTAGTATCATCTAATTATATAAAAATCGCAATAAATGAAGGTCATAATATTTAAAACAGACCAAATGAAAATGATAGTGTGTTTGTTAAATAGGTCTTACAAAAGATAGTACTTGACAGATTTATCAAACAAATTAAAGAAAAGACAAGTTTGTTAACAAAATCAAAAAAGATTAGAACAGAAATAGCAAAACATTATAAGAAACAGTTTAAGAAAAGAAACATCAGATTGGAAGAGATGTTAAAAAAGTAAAAAGAAGTATATAAATCATGAAAGAACATCAAAGAAGAATAGTATATAAAAGTTAAAAAAAAAAATTAAAAAAAAAGAATAAGAAGAAATGTTAAAAGAGTTAAAGACAGGAACAGTTTTAAATATATTAGGTATAAGTTATATTCTGATAAAGTGAACAAGAAAAAAAACACAAAAAATGTTTAGAGACAGATTTGTATTTAAAAATAAGAAAAATACCAATTAAATAGAAAATATTATAAATTTACCTAATACTAAATGATGTTAAATAAGAATATAAATAATATTTGATCAATAGCATTAATAAAAATATTTAAAAAGGTTATAATAAAGGTGATAACAAAAAGGTATGTCAAAGTATTTATAAAAAAAAAAAATTTAAAGAATCAAATTATGCAGGTTTTCTAGATAACTTAACAGAACAACCAGTATATATTTTAAATATAATAATAGAAGAAACAAAAAAGAAAAGTAAAGAAGTATAAATATTTTTACAAAAAATAAAAAAGATATTTAATTCAGTTTTATTTAAAAGTTTTGAATTAGTATTGTAAAGAATCAAAATACTCAAAGGAACAGTAAAATATATTTTAAATCTTTTCTATAGAAGACAATTAAAAATCATTACAGCTTATAGTTTAACAGAAGAAATAACAACAAGAAATGATATAAATCAAGGTAAAGTAATATTATTATTAATATAATGGTTCTTTTATGATCTATTGTTAAAAAAAGTACAAGATAAAAAAGTTTAAATTATACAGTAAAGTAACAAATCAAAAAAGATGTGCAATACAACAATATTATATTGCATATACAGATAATATAATATAGATTGTAAATAGTAGTAAGTAATTAATAAAGATTTTAGAAATAACAAAAAAGTTTTTTAATAATAAATAATATTAAGATTTTTTTTTTTTTTTAAAGTGGCAATCTTGCCTGTCTGTTTTTATTGGGTAATATATCATTATTCAAGTATATACAAAGTCTATCAACGAAAGTACAGCTAGTCACATGTATAACTTTAGTCATTATCTAATTAAGGGTTCTGTCTAAAGGTTACCTACTAGCTGTCATATCTGAGATCTGCCTATGAATTCCCTATTTACATATATGCAATGCTTCTATTACCACATGAACATGCCAGGTTAGGGCTATCTAATTACTATTTATATTAAGGTATCACTTCATTGGATGTTACCAGGTATCTATAGTCCCTCGAATTTACTCTTGACGCAGACTTACTAAATATGGTACCAAGATTACCTCTTAGATTTATCCAATTTTAGTAGATCCTGTAACTACTAGAACCAGTTTGGTGCCAGAAGTGTTCGAATTTCGGTAAGTCCATTTCTTTTTCATAGTTTTCTTTTATGTTCATCGTATCATCTGCTAGTGTGCCTTCTTTCTATTTCTGGTATGTTCACCACTTCTCTCGCATCAAGCGCCAACTCTCTATATTGGGAATCTTTTTTCTGAGAACTTTCTCATATATTGATCTTCTAATCACATGGACTTAGCCACAGGGCTTCGCATACATTCATATGCTTCTGTAGATTACAGAGTTGCCTTTAGCTGAAATTGAACCGTTGACCTTGTCTGTGAAGGGAGGAGCACCTAGACTACTAGACTACGGAACCCCATCCCTAAATAATATAAAGATAAATAAAATAAAAACAAAACTGCTAATAATAAATATAAAAGTAAAAAAAGAAAAAAAAAAAATAATATTTGAAAAAAGAAAATAATAAGGAACAAAAAAATAAAATAGAAAAGCTAAATAACTTTTCACATCAAACTCTCTCTGCTGATCCTCATAACCAAATTTGGAATAAAAAGAAAATTATAGAAAATACAAAAACTGTTAAGACAAAGTGCAAAAGCTGACTAAGCAAAAAGAAAGTTAATAAGAAATTAGTTATAGTTTGTTAGAATAATAAAATAAAAGAACAGCAGTATAATAGTCTAGAGACAGCCTTTTTGAGTTTTTTCTTGTCTTTTTTGGAAATTTTTTAAAAAAAATGAAAAAATACAGAAACTCTGTATTGCAGATTGTACACGTGACATGAAAATTAAGGCAAAGTAAACAATAAGCAGAATAGGAAATAAACAAACAGACATGTAATCATGCAGATAAACAAACAAACACAAACTTAAGAAGCAATCATGTGTTTAGTATACCTGTTAAGGATATAAAATAATGCAAAGAAGTAGTACACAGAAGGTTCAACCAGTATCTACAGAAACCAGATGATATGATAAACTAGAAAAATATCAAGACTTGTTTGGTAAGTCAAACAAAGCACAGAAGGAAATATTAGAAAGTCATAAACCAAAAGTCTTAAGAAAAGATGAAGAATTAGCTAAACTTATTGGTACTGAGTTAGTATTAGTCTGTGTGTTTTGAAATTTAATAGAGATTTATAATTACTGTGAATATGTACAAGCAAGAGACAATGAAAAACTACGAAAAAATAATGATCAGCAAATAAAGAAGACAAAGATGAACAAAGAAGCATTATTAGAACAAGAATGTGGCTGTTTAGATTATAGTATTACAGAAAAACAAACAGCTAAACTTAAATCGAATGAGAAGAAAGAAAATGAGAACAGTATTGAAGAAGAAAGCATGCAAGTTGAGAATAAAATAAAGAATATGAAGTTGGATAAAAAATTGAATAGTAATAAAAAAGAGAGTAATAAGAAGATGGAAGAAGATAAGAAAGTAAATGAAAGTAGAGAGCAAAAGAAAAAAATGCAGAAAAAGAAGCAATATATACAGAAGAACCACTAATGAAATGCAAAAATAGAAATAGAGTAGATAGTATCTATACAATGTGGAACATTCTAGCTGAAGTTCATGTAGCACAAGTGAGAAAGTGTCTTCAATTTTATGGTAGAATTAGGTTTATAGATTGGAAAAACTGTAGAACCAGCAAAGCTGCAATATTTTCAATTGAATTTAAGAATGAAAAGAGAAAAGCAATGCTAGATCAAGCATGATCAGTACATTTTAAAGAAGAAAAAACCTGTAGAGTAACTTCTAACATCTTTGCAAGAGAAGTGTTAAAGAAAAGAGTATTGTATAAAGCTATAGTTAGAAATATTCTAATAACAGCAATAGAAGTATTGTTGTTAAGACAACTTAAAGCAGTTAAGGCAAAGACAGTTTATATATCAGTAAATAGAAATAGGAATTAGGAAAAAACAGCATCAGTGTACTTTGAAACAGAAGAAGACCTCAGGTTTACTACAGAAAGAGAAGTGTATTATTACAGTACAAGGTTAGAGTAGAGTATTGCAAGATCCTTCAAGATCGATGAAACAGAAAGAAAAGAAAAGAGGGAAGTAAAAGAATACCAGGCAAACAAAAATACACAACATGAGAGGTTTATAAAAGTCAAAAAAGAAGTAAAGAGAAGTAGGACTAACAAAGAAAATCAGAAGAGAGGAGATAATGTAGATAAAGAGAAGTATAGAAATAATACTCGACCAGAAGTAATAGTGATTAAAGAACCAAAAAGTAATTTGCAAGATATTCTTGACAGAATTTTAAAAAGATTAGATGAAATAGAAAAAAGACAATTAGAGAGTATACTCCCAAATCGCTCCTGAAAGTTGCTATAGGTGTTGTTCAGAAAAAAACAACCATTTTGTCAGATAAACTTAACAAAAGTAGTAATAGGAGATTGTTGTATATTATCTTATTGTTGATAAGTATGCATGTATAAGAGTGTAGTAATATTATCTTATGCTAAAAGAAATAGTCATAGCAAAAAAAAATATAAACTCTTTTCAGTTTACAACTGGAAATATAGCAAATACAAAATTTTGTTACAAAAACTAGAAGTTACTTTTCAAAACTCAAGTGGAGTAAAGACTTTTACTCCAAAAAAGTGCAAACTATTTGTAAACATGAATAAGTTACAACACAAGAAAGTCAGACTTGATGCAGTTAAAGAAAGAACCTTTAGCTTCACTGAAAATAAAAAAAAACAAAGAAAATAAAGGAAACTTTATTGCAACAAAAGTAAGCAACATCCCAAGAGTCAAAAACAGAACTGAAGCCTTTACTAGCTTAGCAATAGAAGAAGCTTCTACAAACTGGGCTTCACATATAGAGGAAGAGCTAGAAGCCAAAAAAAAAAAAAATCAAAGCTTTTCATAAAAGGCAGAAACACACTTTAACCAAACTAACCAAACTAGAATAACTAATAGTCAACAAGATATAAACAACAACCAAAAGGTAACAAATGCTTCGAAAAACAACAAACAACACAAAGTTGAAGAAGACAAAAAACACATACAAAATATGACAAGCAACAACAACCAAAAACACATGCAACATGTGCCAGAAAACAGAAATCAAGCACATGTGATTAGAATAAACAAGGAGACACACAATGATGCAGGAACTGACCTTACAGACACAACAGCTTCTGGCTACACAAGAACAAACAAAGTAGAACCCAACAATAAAGGGACAAGGCCAAAGCAGTGGTCTGATCTGTTTTCTAAACTAAAAGGTAGAAAAGCTACCTTTGCAAATCACTCATCGAGACAGAAAATATACTCTAAGAATAAGAATGCTCTAATCATTAATATATAAAGCTTAAGCAACATCTCCAACAATGACATAATTTCAGCTCTTGCTTCAAGCTTGGGTAAAGACCTTATTGGAGCCAAAATTCATATGACTAAAGGCAGAAGAACATCACTTGAAGTGGTGCTTAAGAACAAAGAGAAAGTACAATTCTATGCTGCAGAAGGAATTGTACTTTTTAAACAGACCTTACTAGGACACATTTCAGTAAACTTGAACTGATCCTTTTTAACTGTAAAGCTTAGAAACATGCCAATAGGAGATATAAAATCAATTAGTGATGAGGTTCTAGAAGCTTTTCAATATATTGGACAAATAGCTTCAATTAAACTATTATTTTTTGAAGAAACAAAAGTTTGTTCAGACCAATGGCTACATATATTAATAACCATAAGGTCACTACTGACTGGAAAGAAGCCCCAAAAATTTGCTTCTATTGCAAAAGAGAAGGGCATATTAAAAGTGATTGCACAGAGCTTAAAGCCTCAATCAAAGCTAGAAGAATGCTTAAGGAAGCAAAAAAATTAAGAGAACAGGCAGGAGCTCAAAACCCAAGTATATCTACAACAAAAGAATTCAGCAAAGACAACCTATATATTGGCAAAAACATGGAAGAAGAACAAGAAAAGGACCTTAATACAGAAGTCACAAGCACAGACACAGAAGACCTAGAAATGTCCACATCAGATAGAGAGATGGAACTAACAGATAGCCTTAGCAATGCCAAGTCTATCATCGAGAATATGAAAATAGACCTCTCTAACAAAACAAACAGCCTAGAACAAAGTCAAGACATGGATGAAGATGCATCATTTACTCTCGTCACTCATAGAAAGCAAAAAACAAAAAGCAAAAGAAAAGACCAAATAAAAGCTGACCATCTTTATAGAAATGTAAACAGTCTCTTATGGGAATGTCTAATACACAGGAACTAACCACCTTCAACCAACATTTATTAATGATTAAAATTGGAACATTAAATGTCAAAGGATTAAATG
>CAJVQA010005700.1:0-15800 GCA_910591915.1 Cetraspora pellucida
CACGTTTGCAATTTATTATAAAATTAATATTGTTGCTTTTCCGCGAAGATATTTTTCCTAAGTTGTAATATTATTTGAGCTTAAAAATTTAGAAAGATCTTAGAAAACGATTAGAATACGTACACAAATGATTCGCAATAATTCACTATAATACTTGATAGTCATTTGTTTTACTATTACAATTAATTCAGGCTATATATTGTGCATGTTTGATTAGATTCAGAGTTTAAAAAAAAAAAAAAACAAAGAATGTTCGAAAACACATACGCCCTATCAGTTATTGAAGGATTCGTTATTTAATGTTAATCTGCAAGAATCTTTAAAATGTAAGATTAAAATACTTACGAACTAGTATGATTTATGAACAATTTAGTAGACTGGCGAATTAAGAAAATTTGTTCTGAAAATAAATGCTATCCCAAATACTCACGAGCTAACAAGGAGGTCAATTGATTAGTTTGTATAAAAAATTAACAATCATTAATTATCCGGAGTATAGCGAAGGATTGTTACATCTAAAGCTAAAGTAACTACTTTATATATTTAAAGTAGCTGCTTTAGAAATTTGAAGTAGCTACTTTATATATTTAAAGTAGCTACTTTAGATATTTGAAGTAGCTACTTTAAATGTCTAGAAACTACTTCAGGCACCTATCTAAAATCACAACTTTATATATATAAAGTGGCTAATTTAAATATCCGAAATAGCTATTTTAGATATCTAAAATGTATATAAAATAACCATTTTAGATATATAAAGTGACCATTTTAGATATCTAAAGTAGCTACTTCAGATACCTATCTAAAGTGGCCACTTTATATCTCCTCTCGATCATTTTTCTTTTTTTTGCCTTTTTTTTTATCATGCGATATCATGCGCATGAAACATTTCGTGCGCATTACTGCGCATTCATGCGCATGTTATTATAAAATGCGCATTTTTCCCATCACTAGTCAAAACCCTCGTTCATAGTGCTAGTAAGAACCTAAATTTGCGATTTTTCTTCTTAACCTATATTATTAATAACTTACGCTAGATTCGGGATATTTTGTTTATATCGCAAAAATGTACGATTTCCGCAATGTAGTTGCTTTATAGTAGCAATTTAGATATATAAAGTGGCTATTTTGGCTACTTTAGATGCGACAGGATCTACATTTTAATCAGGGATAGGTACATCTAGAGATGTGCCACGTACTGTAAGATACGCAAAAATTTTTGCCGATCCTTTCTGCCAGCAATCAAATTGCTAAATTGTACTGTACAGTCGACTTCGAAAGTTTATCACAGTTACAAATTTATGTATATATTGTACATGTAATTCTCGATATAGGGAAAATCTTCGATATAAGAAGTTCCTGGCATAAGAAAGTTTTTTCTAGTTTCAGTAAAAATTTATGTTTTTTATATAAGAATGTTTGATATAAGAAGGATTTTGGCTGGACCGTTGACTTTTTTATATCAAGAGTCAGTTGTATTCATTAATATTTTGTATATTATTTTTGTGTAACCGTGATAAACTTTTGGAGCCGACTGTACATATTATGCCTACTGTACGCGAAGGTATCAAATAACGAAAATTCTTTCCATGCCCCAAAGTTTCGTGCCCTAACGTTAGCTAGTGGTTTTAGTAACAATTTCTAGGGCATGAAAATAATTTTCGATCAAATAAATGGTACATCTCTAAGCATGTCCACATGATATATTTATTAAAGTTATGATTGGGTAAAAGTTACAGCTAAACATGCATTTAATCAACATGTCCAAGGAGCAAGCTACAGACACTACCAGATCACATTACCTATTACGCATAAATTTTTAGATTTATAATGGGTAGGCGCAAAACCACGTGAACTGATAGGTTTCCGGATCTTAATGTTTCAGTTTATATAGTAAATACTTACGCTCTAATAGTGGTTGTGGGCAATTATTTTTTGTTAAATTTGGCGAAATTTTGATACAAATAACTCATAATTTAATACTCACTCGCTGGTAGTTTGTTCATAAGAATTATGTAAGAGATTGATAATGATTATTAGATTATATTAATTTATTGATAATGATTATTAGATTAATAATAATTGATTTCTTAAAACATTTGCAATTCTAAATGCTTGCCTTCTAAGTTGCACAGAGAAGTCATCCAAACAACACATGTTAGTGTTTGTCCTAAAAGTAAATGTTTCTAAATACTTACAAGCTGTATATATGTTAGTACTGGATTATTAATTCAGAAATGTATACATATGTTTATACAATCTTTGATCACTTACAGGCTGGCAATGTTATGAAATTTAATGAATAATTTATTTGATTACAAAAATTCATTATGCAAATATAGTACTCACTCACTAGAAATTGATGACAAAGATTTAATATGAATTAATGAAAAATCTTGTCCTTATATTTGTTTTTTTGACTCTAGAGTTTGGAACCGGCTTTATTTTTCATATGTTAAAACCGGTTCTAGACATTACTCAAGATACTTACTCTCTGATGATTAATACATGATTAATATTAAATAGTTGAACGCTAGGTTTTAAAGGTATCTATGATTACAAATACTCACAAACTAGATTTGATGTAAATTTATTAATGTTATTTGAATTAGTAATAATGTTAAAATCATCACTTCAAATACTCACTCTTCAATACTTTATATATTGGTCGTGTTATACAAAATCTGAGAACCATTCTAAATTTCATCAAAAATATTTATAATTCCGATACTCACCCTCTGGAAATTTTTGCATATATTTTCAGATAATTATTAAGGTTGTAGTGATAAATTGGCAAGAATGTTAATTATAAAATCATGTTTTTGAATGCTCACCCTCTAGTATTTTTATTTTTTTTGGAATAATTATTTGTCATAAGATATATTTAATATTGAGTATGTTGAATTGATAAGTTTTGATTCAAAAATGCCCATTATCCCAAATACTCACTCCCTAGTAATTTCGTGCAAAGGATTAAAGTCTGATATTAGAAAGGAATTTTAGCTTAAATGATACATAATTCTGGATACTCACGGGCTAATTATTTGTGTGCGATTGATTAAATCGTTATTTTGACATTAAAAATAGCAAGAAGCACTGGATTTACGTGTGTTAACAGCTCGAATTACTCACTTCCTATTAATTTATGTGGGTTATGTTCGTTATTTTGTTATATTAGCAAGAAAAATGGTTCTCAATATTCAAAATACTTACAAACTGGTAATTAATTTTATATGTAATTATCAAAATTAATTCTAAATTGATATAAATCTTTTTTTACTTTAAATACTCACAAACTTGTAATATGGTACAGGTGCTATTAATTAGTAATTCATAGTGGAAAATATTGATTTTAAAGCTTATTAATACATTATTAATACTCACTCACTGATAATATAACGAATGAGTGGTGGATGGATTATCAATTAGAATTTTTGCCTCAAAAATGACACTCATTCAAAACCCCATAATTAAAACCTGAGAATTAGGCAGGCGTACCGAACAATTGATTGTGAAGTCAATTAATTGCAATTATTTGACATCAATAATTAATAATTAGCCAATTTTGTGGCAGTTTACCAAAAATTGTAGTCTAAAAAAACCCTCAAAAATTGGAATTAATTACAATTATTTCGTAATTACAATTGATTGTAATTCCATAAAAATTTAGTTGTAATTAATTTTTCGGTACTCCTGGTATTAGAGTTCTCAGTGCAGATATAGTACTCTTAAAACGCCATGCAACATTAGGATCCTGCATAGACCAGGCTGGGCTTGATATTTAAAATCAAGATGCAGCTGCAAAAAATATGTACAAATCAGATCAATTATGGACCATCCATGAATTAGATCCCTAATTTCTCCCACTGAACATGTGTAAATTCTTTTCTTATTGGACAAATAGACTACGCAGTCTTTTATCTATTAATAAAGTTATAAGTTCCCGCGTAACATAAAGTTTCCAAAAAAAAATTGACCTAAAATTTTCCTTGCAAAATTAGTACAGCCAGACCTCCCTAAATGGGATCGTATCATTTCATCGATGAGCACTTCACCGAGCAGCCATCGCAAGGCGTAATATTGAAATTATTAATCATCAAACTATCGGTAAATATTAATCATCGATCTGTATGATGGGTGCTCGATGAAACGATTGTCGATGAAATGATAAATGATACGTATCTCTAAATGCAGTCTCCCTAAATGCATAATTTATGAATACCTCTCTGAATGCATGACCTTGTTTTGCCAAATTCATATAATACTTATAGATTTTCACCTCCTTAAATGCAATAAAGATTTTCAAGTTTTTTTTTATATAGATCTTCTGCTATGCATTTAGAGAGACTGGCCAGGGACACGCAAAAATTTGGAAATAATTTATATCCAAATTTTTGTGTGTCCCTGGATCTGACTGAATATGTCCTATTGAGTGCACTACTTTATCAATACTTTTACATCCATTATTCATCCAACCAAAAGCAGGACTTCTATTTGTCCAATAGGAACTGATGGGGTAAATTAGTAAATATATTACGAACATTCAGATCTGGATCAAATTTTACATGGGTCGACAAATCTTAACACAAAAATCCGTATCAGTATCCAAGCCCAGCCCATAAAAATCAAACTGGAACTGGACCAGGCCAGATCCCTAGTCTGCATGATTATTTATGTCTCTATAAACTTTTTTCTGAAAAATTAATACTATTATAAATACTCACGATCTAGTAAGATGGAAGATTGATTAGATTTATATATAAAATTAATATGAATTATTAATAGCAGAAACCCAACTACTTACGCTCTAACAATAATTGTTAATAATTATTTTTCATCGAATTTGTGAGAATTAAGTCATAAATATATATTCGTAATTTTGAACACTTACGACCTGACAAATATTGTAAAAATTTAATGATTAATTTATTAGTAAAAAATTTGGTATAAAATATGTTTATTAATCCAGACACAGTATTTACGATCTTGCAATTAACGATAATTAAAGTCACGTATTTAATAGCAAATTTACATGAAACCTTAAAAAAAAAAATTTCAACATCAAAATACTTACTCCCTGATAATTAAAATTCATTATTTTTAACATTAAATTAGTTGAATGCTAGGGTTTGAAGTTAAATAGAAAGATGCTTTATATTTAAGTGCGTTTACAACCAGAAATACTTACTTCCTATTAATTATATTATTTTATAGAGATTAGCAAGAAACTTTTAATTATCAAGATTACTATAAAAAAAATTATACTCACAGACTTATAATTTGGTGTATATGTTATCAATGGGTAATTAATAATAGAAAAGAAGTTTATTACTATATTTTAAAATGGTTTATTAATTTAAATACTATACTTACGCTCTAACGTAGTTTATTCAATTAGTTTGGATTTTAAAACGTTGATACTTCTAATACTCACTCACTATTGTATAATGTGTGGTAGATGGATTATTAGAATCAAATGTTGCACATAAACTACATGGATACTATATAGCACTGCATTCAGTACCCGCAAGATAGTATCCCAGATAAATTATATATAAAAAAATAAATATTCCGAATACTCACGAACTGAAAGACGTAATAAATCAGATATATACATAAATTGATAAAAATCATGAATTGCATGCGCTTAAATACTTACGCTCTGATGATGATTATGGCAAGTTTTTTGTGTAATTAAATTTGCGAATATTAGGAAAATTTTGCGTTAAAAAATTCGTAGTTTTAATACTTACTTGCTAACAATATGTTCATAAGAGATTAATAATAATTATTAGACTGATTTCCTAAATATTTGCAGTTCTAAATGCTTACCTTCTAAATTTCGCAGAAGAGTCATCAAAACAATATATGTTAATGTTTGGTTAAAAGTACATTATAGAAACCTAGATTTCTTAATGTGTAGTAATTGTAAGTAACTATACAGTTACTATTAAATTTAATAGTAATTATATAATTATTGTGTAGTTACTGCATAATAAGGTATCTAGGTTTCCGTATAGTAAATGCTTCTAAATACTCACAAGCTGTATACGTATATGGTTAGTACTGATTTGAATCATAAATGTATATTTTTTTATAATTTTTGAATACTTACAGACTGACAATTTTTATAAATATAATGGTAATTTAATTGATTTTTAATTAGAAAAATGCAATTTTAAAAAGTTCATGACACTCACTCTCTATAATTGATAATAATTAAAGTTACGAATTTAATAGGAATTCACAAGAAATCTTATATTTGTTTTGACTCAAAATACTTACTCCCTGATGATTAATTCGTAGTTTAAATAATATTAAATTCGTTAAACTTAGGTTTTAAAGATATTAATAATTACAGATAATTACAGATACTTACAAACTGTTTATAATGTTTATAATTTAGTTATGTTATTGAATTGACCATAGTTTATAACTTCAGATACTCACTCTCCAATGCTTTATAATTAAGTAATATACAAAATCTGAGAAACTGTATTAAATTACATTATCAAACGTATTTATAATTCTGATATTCACCATCTGAAAATTTGAGATATATTTACAAATAGTTGATTAGAGCTGTGACGTTGAATTTGCAGAATCTGATAAATCATAAATTTGATATTCACCCACTGGTAATTTAGCATATATTTACAAATAATTGATTAGAGTTGAATTTATAAAACGATTAATTTAAAATATAATTTTGAATGCTCACTCCCTAGTTTTTTGATAATCGTGTGATATTAGATATTCAATATTAAGTTGATAAGAAATTTAAATTAAAAAGTCTATTGTTCCAAATACTCACTCCCTAGTACTTTATTAAAGTTTATTGTTTAATATTAGAAAAACTCTGATTCAGATGATATTATTCCAAATACCTACGGGCTAAATATTTGTGTGCAATGAATAAATCGTTATTGACAATAAAATGGTAACTTTGATTTAAGCATGTTTATAGCTCAAAATATTCACCTCCTATTAATTTATGTTGTTATATTCATTATTTTGTTGAGATTAAAGATAATCTTGATTTTAAAATTAGAAGTACTTACAAACTAATAATTAAATTTATGTGCAATTTTGTTAGAAATTTTATTCCAAAATTGATTGAAAAAAATTTATAACTTCAAGTACTCACATTCTTTTAATTTGATACATGTTATTAATGAGTGAATCGATATATTACTTAATGCCGAAATCACAAAAACATTTAATAATACCCACATCCTGGTAATTTGATGTTTGTTATTTGAAAGGGTAAGAGTTTTGATTTTAAACTGATAACATTCAAATACTTACCTATTAATTGTAGTTGCGTTAATGCATGTTACAGTAATTAATTGAAGGTATGTATTTGATTTCTAATTAATGATTTACTTACTCGCTGGTAATATTGAATGTAATTAGTCAGGGTTACGACTTTTATGATAATCCGACCTTAAAATGTCCATGATTTAAACTACTCACTCTATGCTAACTTGGCTAATATTGTCGGTTTTGATGATTGGCAATTGACTAGAGCTACTAAATTTAATATTAAATAACCATTTTAAAACACTTTATTAATCCAATACTATGCTTACGATCTAATCTGCTGATTAGAATTGGTAGAAATTTAAAAACCTTCATATTTCTAAATACTCACTCTCTAACAACATAATATGAGATGGATAGATTATTAATTAGAGCATTTACTTGTCTCAAATACCATTCACACTTTGACACGGATACCATAGAACACTGCATTCAGTACCCTTCATTATAGTGCCGCAAGTTAAAGCATATCTCAATACTGTCGTTCAAAAGCTTTGTCATATACCCAGGTATAAATTACTTTTGCATGACCACAACTAATAAAAATAAATACCTAAATATCAAAATAAAATTGATTGCAATTTTTGATATTTATCCGGGTGCTGAATGCAATTTTCAATTTGGAATAAGCGAGAAACTTTCATTTTGTAAATACTCGCTTTCTGGTAACCCTATAAAAAAAGTAATTTAGAATTTAATAGAATTTTACAGAACCTGAATGAATTATTTAAGATAATCCCGTATTACATAAGGAGTTCAGAATTCGTAGGAAATTTCGTATGTAATATTGAACTATATTAAATATTCCATACGACTCATTTAAATTCCATTAAAACCCATTACTTTTTTTGTAGGGTAAGTTTGTTTATAATTGATAGATAATTATACAAATCGATTGCTAAAAATTTTGTCATGTTTAAATGCTTACGTTCTAGAAATTAACACGATTAATAAATTTTATAATGAACTATATTAAATTAGCAATCAATGGATTTAGCTAAAATACTTACTCCCTAATGTTAGATGTGTATTGTCGATGATTAATTAATCGGGGACATTCGAGAACCTCAATTTTAAAGATGGCAATACATACTCTCTAATTAAGTAGTTAATTAGAGTTATTTGGTATGCACATTATTTGATATTAAGTAAAGAAAATGTTTCAAAAAATTCACCCCCTGTAATTTGATATAAAATTAAGCTTGTTTAACAAATTGTATTGGTTTAAAGATTATTGATTTCGAGCAAATAGCTCGACTTAATAAACCTTATATTAAAATTTTACAATTGCTTATTATGCCAAGCTGATTGCATTTTGTACCCAACATTCTCATCAAGTATTTTTTAGTTATCTTATATCAAGGGTTAAACTTACATGATGCTATCAACAAATAAAATAATAGTTACTTGATATTGATTAGAAACAAGGTTTTATTTTAAAGATCAACAAAAACAAATACTTACTCTCTGGTGTTGTGATATATTGAAATTAAATGTTTAAAGACGTATTATTTGTTATTGAAATTCAGATTTTTAATACTTACTGACTAGAAATTTATGTATATGTAATTAATTAAAATATATTAATTGAGCGAAAGTGTCGATTCTACAAATACTTACAACCACTCACTAGCAATATGTGTATATGTAATTGATTAAATATTTTAAACTAGAGAAAGGCATCAATTATCCAAGTACTTACTGACTAAAATTATTTATATGTATTTTATTAAATATTTTAAATTAGAAGGAAGCGTCAATTCTCCAGATACTCACGCCCTAGTAATTGATTATAAGTAATAAATAGACATTTAATTCATTTAATTAATAATATCGAGACCTTAAGTTCTTAAATACCTACATTCTAACGATTTGTACATGCAATTTATTACGTATTATTAAATATAATATTAGCAGAAAGCTAGCTTAAAAATTTTGATCCTAAATTTTTACCCTCTGATAAATTACCATGGTTGCTTATTAATAACTTATTTAATACTAATTGTTAAATAATTGATTTAAAAATGTCATACTCACTCACTAATAATATATTTGATAGAGTTGTTATTTTATATTAAAATCTTTGATCTCATTTCTAAATACTCACAGCCTAATAATTTGACAATATACATTTTAATGAATTAAGTAATTATTAGATGACTAATTAACCGAAATATTCCTTTTAAATGTTTATAGCTTAAATACTCACTCTCTTGATAATAGTTGGAATTATTACTTGTACTGATCTAAAGGAAGCTTTGATTATATGCTTTGTATTCAAATACTTACTCACTAATATAGTGATAGATTAGAAATATGTTTTATGCATTAAATCAGAATTTATGATTCTTAATACTCACTTTCTAGTATTTATTGACCAATAAATAATCATTGAATAAGCGATAAGTAATGAGTTTAAAATAATAAGTATTCAGTAGAGTAGTACCGTACGGCAGTACAAATTCAAGGACTACGAAATTTGATTGTACGTACGGTTAACAGAGATTTGTAAATTCAATGTTATGAGTATCCCTTTTTAATGGTTAGGGTTAGAGCAAGCACTAGTATTTGACAGCTACTAAGAAAGGTAATGTTGACTTGTCAAAGTTGTTCTTTACAAACCGTACGTACTATCATTATTGTCACGAGTCTGTGTTGCCGTCCTGTGCTGCTTTACTATATACTCTAAAATAATCCACATCATGCCAAAAAGTATCATCCTATTTTAATTTATCGGAGCGAAAACTAAATCATGAGTTTCAATAAATTCTATAAAAATTTAGAATTTTCAAGATACGATTTTTGATTAAAATGTAAGCTCATGACTGTTTTTAGCTCCGTTAAGCAAATACTTTTTGTTTGGAAGTGTATAAGTTAAAAATAAATGCTCACTCTCTGCGTGTGTTTGTTGATAACTGATTAGTATTGTTTTACGTTCAGATCACTGAAGATTCTGATTATCAAATTTACCTCCTGAAGGATTATATACAATTTGATATTTAAATTAGCATAAGTTTCGATTTAAACAATATCTTTAAATATTTACCGTCTAGTTATGAATAATAGAATTTTTTAGATTACATTTTGACTTAATAAACATCAAATTCTTCAGTTAATACACTTACTTTCTAACAACGTGGTTAATGAATCATTAATTTGGCATTTTATTAGTAAGAATGATTGTTCTTATTATCAGAATACTTACGCTCTATATGTAGTTTATTGATGTCATTAGAGTTAGAAAAATGTTGATTTAAAACATTATAACTTCAAATACATACTCTCTGGTAATTTTGGATGCATTGTATATTTGTTAGAGAAGAACGATCTGATACTGAAAATGATTCTAGATACTCAACTCTCTAATAATTTTGGATGAATAAATGATTAAGATTGATTTCAAAATGCGAATAGTTCAAAATACTTACGAACTTGTGAAATCATTTAAAATTAGAAATTGAATTTATATGTAACATTATTTCAAATTCAAAATGCTCACGCTCTAATAGTATAATAAATAATTATTAGAATATTAAAATTTTATAAATACGTATTTGTAATCTAAACTACTCACTTCCTAAAAATTAGGTGTAAATTGTTTATTTATAATTTAATATTACAAACAAAATATTGGCTTGAAATATTTACTTCCTGTTAATATGTGCATGTACAATAATTAGAACTATTATCAAATATTAAACTGAAAAACTTCAATTTCAAAATTATACTCACTCCCTATAGTTTATAGTGTGCGTTGAAAACCATTAATCATATTTGACGTAGAATTAGCAAAAGAAATGATTTCATTCGAGTACTTACGCTCTAGTCATTGATAAAGAATAGTTAATTAGTGCAAATTATAACATTTTTGACATAAATATTAATAATCGCAAATACTTACTTTCTATGTAATAGTAATGGATCAGAATTGTTTTTTGCTAACTAAAACATCGATTCAACTATTAAAGATATTCACTCTCTAACGGTTCAATTGAAAATTATTAATAGTGTCATGAAACATTTAATAGGCGAAAAATTGATTTAATTATTCTGAATACACACTTTCTGGTAATTTCGCAGAATTTATTAGAATTTTCTTAATATTTACAAATACATTTTCATTATTTCACTCACTCTCTAATAGATAATTGATTAAATTATAATATTTGGTATTAAATCAGCTAGTGAATCCAAGTACTCACGATCTAACATTTTATTAATAAATAATTGATTAGAATACTTTATTTTAAAAAAAAACTGTCTGACATTCAACTTCAAATACATACTCTCTAATAATTTTGAGCGATACTAGGTGTCAGATTATTGTGAAACTCATTTAAAAAATTTCCAGGTTTTTGAATACGCACGCTCTAATAATTTATGATAGATTATTTATAAAAATTGTTAATCTCCAATTAAAAAAAAATTGTTGCGACTTATGTTGAGATTGGATGATATTGATAAATTTAAATTTTTTTGAGGGTGCACTTCTCTTCTTTTCGGAGTTAGGTCAGGGTTAGTGATTAGAATTATTAATAAAAGAACAGGTGAGAATTTTAATGGATTTAAGAGAGTTAAATAAAGACCCTAAATCTCATCATCAACCAATCTCAACATCAACCGTGACATTTATTATTGATAATCACATTTTGCTGATTTAATGTATTCGTAATTTATTGATATCAATCAGTATTAATTAAATTAGATGCCTAAATTAGCAATGGCACATCATATTACAAACTAAAAGAATTGTGTTAGATAATGTTAGATTTATTAATGCATTAATTCCAAAATTATACTTAATTACAAACTCACTATCTGGTAATTGAGGATCGTAGTAATTAGAATTGGACTGACTCAATAAAAAACAAAAATTTGTACTTCATACACTTACATCCTAGTATGATGAACAATTAAAGTTATTATTTGATATGATACTATATTAGTATACTTTTCGAAATATTTAAAATATACCGACTGAAAGGAATGGTAAAAAAAATGTTATTTTATATTAACTAGTATGATCTGATTTAATATGTGGCACTCACGTCCTGTTTGATGAACGAATATAATAGGTTAGAATTATTGTATTCAATCATGAAAAATACATTTCGTTACTCACGCCCTAATAAGAAATATGGTTTTATTAATGTTATAAGAAATATGGTTATTAATATTTGAATAAAATAATTTGTATGATATTTATGTTTTAATTCCACCTACTCCCTGATAATTTGATTAAAAATTTTTTTATATAATATTAAATATTAATTTATTGAGAAACTTTCTTTAGGTTTATATAATTATAAATACTTACATTCTAGTAATTTTGTATATGAAAATTGATTAATGACAGTAGTGAGAAGACTTAATTTTAAATTTCATATACGCACTCCCTGAAATATGAACATATAAATAAATATTTAATGCTATTGTTGTTATGTTAGAGTGTAACATTGACTCCATAATTTAAAACACTTACAAACTGATATTTAGCATTTATAAACGATTGATTAATCTTGCTATTAAACATGTTTGAAACAATTTGCCTTTAAACGCTCACATTCTGAGATTTGATTTGAAATTAGTGAAAGCCATTTATATCGTTATTTAAACCGTTTATATTGAGATACTCACTCTCTGGTAATTTGACGTGCATACGATTGTAATTATATCAATTAACAGACTTGTTTCTTTTGAAATGCATATATATTTGAATGCTTACGCCCTAAAAAAGTGCATTTGATAAATAATTCATTAAAACTACATATGACTAATGTTTTAACAATTCTAAATATTACCTCCTATTGAATAGTTCATGAATAATTAGTTATAGTAAACCTTTCGAAAATGCATTTATTTTAATTCTTAATACCCACATCCTGGTAATTTTTAGTGTACGAATTGATCGATAACTGTGATAATCAATAAAATTTGGAAATTGGATTTACTGATTTTTTTAAATCTAAATTCGAATGTACATACGTAGTACAACGTTAAACTGCTAATTAACCAATCACATGAATTTGAAGCAAAAACTACTAATGACTCAAAATTTTGTCTATGTAACTACCTTTTGCGCACTAATAAAATTACTTGCAAAATATTGATATAGGAAATCTCTTCCTCGATCATTACCCTAACCATAATACAGTATAAGGTTTTATGACTTTAAAAATATTGCTCATATTAGGAGTAGGGATGGGTACGGTTTAAGGATGGCTCCGAAATTTAAAAAAGGAAATTCAAACAATATTACTTGATTATTAATTATTGTTTGAATTTCCTTTTTTGAATTTCGGAGCCATCCTTAGTCCGGTTACGGTCTTAACCGTTTAGTATTAGCCGCGGTCATTAACTGTAACCGATACTGACTGGTCAGAGCGGCTTAGCCGACCCGCTATTTCTTAATAAAAATAGTTAAATTGTATAATATTGTATAATTAAACATGAAATACGTATCGGGCAACATTATCTGACCGATAAAAAAATCTATTATCCATAATTCTGGTTAAACTTGCAGATCATTGACCGGATTTAAAATTGTTTTGTTCTAGATCTGATTAAATGATCTGCAAATTTGATTAGAATTATGAATGATTGGTTTTCTATTGATACTATGCAAGAACTTTCTTTTATATCAATTGAATTTAGTTAATAAAGTATGATTTGTACGTTTTAGAACTAACTTCGATATAACTAGTCGAATCCAACAAATGACATTTATACGTATCATATGATTATTACAAAAAATAAATCTTTAAAAGTGCTATTATCTTATTTTTTTTCAGTATTAAGGTGAGGGATGCCTCTAGTCTTTATTAGTATATATTGTTATAGCTTGTACAACTTTCATATTATACATATTTATTACTCTATATATTTATATTAAAACTAAAACTTAGACATATTTAAATCTATTAGAGTTCTGTATTGTGTCTTGCTTATACCTAACTTGGATTTTTGCTTTATATCTAATTATATCAAATAACCTGCATATTTCTTCTATGTCTCACAACCTATTTTTAAATAACTCTCAAATTAGTCTGTTGAGTTGTTTGTTCCTTATAAGTTACTATTTTTAGTATATTCTAAAAAATATCTCTTTTAATATGCATTTTAAATCAAGATTTTGTTATTAATACTAACTTTTCAATTCAGATACTGGTAGTATGTATCTTAATCCAAGTCTCTGCTACTACTATTAGTTTGCAATCTTTTTTGGTTTTAGCATTATTTTTAATGAATTGTACATCTAATCTGTTCTATTAAGTACTTTCTTTTATAATATAAGTAGAGCTGTATTTTTAGTTATTGATCATTATAATATTATTACTATTTTTAATTTAGATATTTCATTTTTGATTGGTATAGTATTTATATTAGTATATTATTTTTATTTTATTATAGACTTCTATATAAATATAATTAAAGTTTTAACTTAGTACTTTTAGATATACAAAACAGATTATATTTTCTATATATATAATTATCTTTTATTTTTAAATATTTTACAATATTAGAAATATTTTTATCTAAAAAGATCAATATTTTGCTTACAATATTCTTTGTATATACTATTGCTTTTATTATTTCTAGTTTTGTTAGTTTTGGTATTATTTTTTCAAATAAGTATTTGAACTAGTTAAACAAATACTAAAATATTAATATTATCTTTATAAATCTTCTTTTATATATTATTGTTTTTATTTTTTCAGTTCTGTCATCTTTGATATTATTCTTATAATTAAATACTCTAACTATACTTTCAAAATGTTGGTGCTATTCTGTTTTTAGAGAACTTATTTGTATAATATCTTATATAACAAAATTTTCTATAACTACTATTATATATAGTGTCTTATTTTATAAAATTAGTCTTCAAAAAACTTATTTTTTATATAACTTCTTATATAATAGAATTTTTTATAATACTGCTATTACATATAATATTTATATTTTGCAGAATTAATCTTTTAAAAATTCCTATTTTCAGTTATATAATATATTTAGTCTTTATTTATAAAATTTTATATTTAGTTATAGTCTTTTTTTTAGATTATAGAAGTTAAAATTTTTCAGATTTTGATTCCAATTAAACTTGAATTATTGATCTTAACTGTAGAAGTATAGAAGCTTAATCACTAAGTTATAAAATTTATACTTATTATTATCTTATTTATTATACAAAAAATGTATAATTTTAATTACAAATAACATTATTAGTATTAGTAATTTTAATGATTTAATTATTAATAAAACTAAAATAATTTTCTAATAATTTTATTTAAAGCAATATTATAATATTTTTTAGTATCATTTTAAAATTAAATTATTTTTTAAAATCTTTTTTTTTTTTTTTTTTTTTTTTTTTTATTTTAAGAGTGAGGCCTGGCCTCAGTCTTTATTGAACAATTTGGTATTACATTAATTAAAACGTTTTACATAAATTATTACAGGGACCTATAGCTAGGACT
>CAJVQA010005701.1:0-15799 GCA_910591915.1 Cetraspora pellucida
CTATAAAAATTTAGAATTAATTTAAAAAAAAATTTATTAAATATAGTTAAGTTCTTGCTAAGTTATTTGGGCTTAAATTTTCAAAAAAATTTACTTAGAAAAAATTTGGTGCGTTTTTATTGACTCATTCCCATATTATTGTTGCTACTGACTACTTAACAAAATGGCCAGAAGCCTATGCTATACCTGATGCCAGAGCAAATATCTTAGCTTAGTTTATTTTTAAAGAAATTATTTGTTAACATGAAATACTAAAGATTATTCTCTCTAATCAAAGAAAAAATTTTATTAGTAAAGCTGTTTGTATTCTATATAAAAAGTTTTTTATCAAACATAAGTTCTCTTTATTATACCACCTACAGACAAATAGAATAGTTAAATGCCTTAATTGGACCCTATATAAATCACTTGCTAAAATAAAAAAAAATAATGCCTGTGATTTATATATATCTGCTGTACTGCTTGCTTATTGAACAAAGAAGCATGCTACAACTGAATATACTTCCTTTTAGCTTGTATATGAATAACAAACTGTTCTTCTAATCAAAGCTTTACTACCTGTTGAACCCTACGAAGAAACAGAATACAACTTACAAGATAGCATATTGTACTGAGCATTTGAGCTTATCGACAAGTTACCTGAATTGCAGAACGATGTAAGAGAAAAAACCAATGAATTACAACAAAGACAAAAGAAATACTTTGATACCAAAATCTATTATAAAATATTCAAAATTGGTAACAAAGTATGGATAATTAAAAAGAACATAAAACATTCTTACTTAGCTAAATTTGAAGATAAAAGAACTAAACTCTTTATTATTCAAAAAAAATTGAACAATGATGCCTATAAACTTTGTAATAACAAAGAAAAAACATTACAAAAGTACTATAATAGTAATTGTCTTGCTAAATATTATGGAAAACAAACATAAGAACCTTTTGTTCTTATCGAATAATTGGAATTTCTTAAAGAAAATTTTAAAACTAAAGGAAAAGACAATAATATTATACAAATTTTTTAATATTACAATTTATTTGAAGATTATGATATTTGAAAATTTATATAAACATCCTCAAATTGTACAAATTTTTCTAAAAAATGGAATTCTTAAAATTACAACTAGAAATAGTAATTACATTAAATAATTTTCTTCAAATCTGGAAACAAGACCTCATATCTTAAAATCACTTAAATATATTATCTTAAAATATTATTCTTTGGAGTAATAAAGAACCAGAAAAAGTTATCAACTTAAACCCTATAATTGAAGCTCCTGTATAATTCAATATTAATAAATTTCTACAATTAGAAGAAATACAACCTTCTTCAATCAAAACTTTACTTAATGAAGCACCTTTTGAGTTAGAAAGTAATAATACTAACTATTTAACTCAAATAATAAATAATTTGAAACAGATACTAGTATTAATAACTCAAAGTATAACCAACCCTTTTTCTGAAGGAACATGAAAAAAACAAGTTAATTGAATTTTAAAATTCTTATTCACTCCTGGATGTACTCGACATAACTTTAACAAGAAAATTGAAGCTTACTACTATCTAGAACAAATAATCTCAAAGTCCAACAATTCTTTAAAGATTAAAGATCTTATTCAAAATGCTCAAGTAACAAGAAGAGCAAAGAATACTTGAAAAGATGCTCTCAGAATATACAAAGTACTTGAATTATGACCAAGAAAAATAATCTTATAACTGAAGTATGTGACTGCAACACATATTATCAAGTTGCTGGATGATAAGTATACTTAACTTCTTGAATCAATTAAAATATAGAATTTATAAAGTAAATTTTTAAAAGGAACAGAAATGTTATAGAATAAATTATTATTATTTTATTATTATTAGTTATATAATTATTATTATTATTATTTAGTATGAGTTATTTTATTATTGTATTATTATTATTACTAATAGTTGCTAAAACTTTCTGGTTGATTAGTAATCACTTAGTTACTTAGTCGCTTAGTTGCTTAGTCATTTAGTTACTTAGTTGCTTAGTTGCTTAGTCATTTAGTAATTAGTTACTTAGTAATCATTAGTCATTAGTTGCTAGAATCTTCTGGTCACTTAGTAATCAGATAGTCTCTTAGTTGCTTAGTTATTTAATGCTTAGTTATTTGGCCACTTAGCTGCTTAGCTTACAATTATATAAACTCTGCTAAATTTTCCAAATGTAATTAAACAGCAAACATCATTTTTTCCTTTAATATTGTAAACACATCTTGGAATTCTTTAGAAACAAAAACCTAAAGATAGTTCTTCTTGTTATTACTTTAAAATAAATGGCTTTTGACTATAAACTGTATTGATACTCCTTCTCTAGAGTAATTCTTACAGGCAAGGTTTATCTTCTTTTAGAAAAATAAAATAAAATTATTAGTATTGCATTATCTTTCCTGAACTGCCTCAAAGAAGAATATAGTTTCTTGACAATGTCTAACAAAAGCTATACTTCTCTCTTGAATGCTACATATACCTGCAAAGAATTTCTTGTATTGTGTTGTCATTATAATATAAAATCAAGAAGGCTTTTACCTATAACAATATAATAAATAAACTTCAATATTGAAAAAACTTAACAAAAAAAGACCAGATGTATACACAACAACAAAATACTAATTATACCAAGATAAAGTTAAAGAAATACAGACACACTTGACAGCATGCAAGGGCAAAGAAATTTTTAAAAGAGAATTCAAAAAGTAACCATAATAGTATAAAAAAGACTAAATGAAAAAAAAAAATTTAAATTTCTTTATATATATTATATATAGCTCTTTTCTAGAAAACAGAAATAAAAGAAATAAAAATAAGAGAAGCACTAATTAAATGTCTAATTTTAAAAAAAATACAAAACAGATTAATGCAACTCTTAAACATAAAATTAAGACAGAAGTTTATAAATATAGTAGCAATAATAGTTTAAAATACATTATATAAACAAGTATAAAAAATATAATATGAAAAAATTAATAAATAGAAGAAAAAAATTAGAATAATAAATAAAATAAAAAGAGAAAAAAAAATAAAGAAACCAAGTAAAAGAGAAAGACAAATCAACAAAAAATAGAAAGAAGAAAAGAAAAAATAAAACAAGTTGAGAAAGAAATAATAAAGACAATGTTAAGACTTATTATAAAAAAGAGAAAATTCTTTTATTATAAACTTTAAATAGTTAAATAACTAATTTATTTCTGCTTAAAATAATGAAACAGGTTGCACTTAGTACTATTAAGATAGCTAAGTGATGCTAAATTTAAGTTTTAGAAATATTTATATAGTTACAAATATAATTTTAAAATCTTAATAAAATATTAGTATGACTATTTAAAAAAAAAAAGATAGTGATTCTAGTATAATGATTGAGTTGTTATTCTTTAACTAACAGATTTAAGGTTCAAATTCTATTTATAATAAAATTTAAAAATTATATTTATATTATAATAACTGTCTTCTGTTAATTAGTTAGTCTTACATAATTGTAATCCAGATATACCAAGTTAGATTTTATCTAATATTAGGAGCTTAAAACATTTATGCAAAATATAATATTATATATATATAGAGAAATATTAATAACTAATATTGCATAAAAGGACCTGTAGGTCGATAGTAAAGTGGTTATGCTTTCAGGTCACCAATCACAAGATTGCCGGTTTAAGTTTAATGAGGGATAAAAACTAAGTTAGAATCACAATTGTTAATTAACTACAGCTAACTGCGAACTACGAAAATAGAAAAATCTTCAGTACTCAGATCCTTAAATAGTGACAGACCTGACATAAGAAGGCTGCGATGATTAGGGGGCTAAGGATAATAATAGAACAAAGGAATCTTTGATTAAAAATAGTCCTGATGAAATTCTAAGATAAAAATAGTAACACAAAAATTAGTATATAGATAGTACTATAAATGTATACAAATAATGTAAAATGTAGGTGGGGTCCTGATAGAAGGTCCTGTGAACTTAAAAAATTCAAACTAATAAAACAGCTGCCAGCTGCGGCCTACTAGTGACTATGCAATAGGAAATAAAAAATAAAAAATAAAAAAATAAAAAAATATTGCATAAAACTTTAACATATTCATGGATTTTTGGAATGATGATCATTTTTGATGCACCCTAAAAATTTTAGTTGTATGATCTACAGGGTGCATCAGCTAGTTGACATCCAATAAAATTTGCGAAGCACTGTAATAAATAATCTAATTTTTAACTTCTTGCTCCACTGATAGCAAATATTGCAATAGATTTAGATCACATAAGTTTACTCTTCATTATGCTTTTCTGCAAATCAGTTACCTATAAAGTACATTAATTTGTTTTTTTCTTTTGACAAAAAAGAATTTAAAAGTTAGTGAAGATATTGCTAAGGCTACAACAGAATGGAGTGCTCTAGGTGTAATGGTCCAATTAACTATTCAGAACTGCTTCAGTTGTCAAGTGCTTTTCTTGGTTATTGAAAATATCAAAGAACTAACTAATTAATTGTATTGTATAACTGTAAGCAATACATGGTATGTGTCTGCATGACACATTTATCTTTATTTTTCATAAACCAAAAATGTCAAATAAAGGCAAATTAATCGATGGTTTTAATAATTACTAATCATCTACAATTGGCAGATACATATGAATGACTCAGATGGATCATACAGGCTTAGAAATTGGAATTGAAAAGGTGAAAACAAGGCATTCACATATTATCTAAAATTGGCAGACATGAATGATTTAACAGAATGTTTATTGTTATTATTTAAGCATTAGAGTCAAAATTGATAAGCATAAAGTGCCTGAAGTCTGCTGTAGCAGGTAATTCTATGACCAAGAGACCATAGGAAGGAAAAAGCTTCTGGTAGTATTACGTTCGATAAGGTAATCATTTGCAAAAACACATATATATGATCTTTGGATATAACACTTTGAATAGCATATTTCGAATGCTGCAATTCAACATTATCATATGATTTCGTGAACATGCATGTCCGTGAAGTCATATGATAGTGTTGAATAGCATTCGAACTATACCACTCAAATTGTTAAATTTAGTGTAAAGATGTGATTTTAATTAAAATGATTAGGCGCCAAATTTATCTAGATACTATATAGTGATGATATTTTGAGGATGAAAAATAAATGATGAAAAAAAAACAATAAGCGTGAATAATAATTTGAATTTTTTTTAGTTGTAAATCATATATTCATTATTTTGTATGCATACAATTTTATTCAATAAACAGAAAAAATTTATAAGCAATAATCAAAGCGAAAAGTATATATATTTAATAAAATTTATTTGCTTTTTATATATAAAAAGCTGGCGCAATCACTTTTATAATAGCATTCGCCTAATGCATAGAGCTCATCTTACCAGATTTTTAAATAAAAACAAAAATAAATGATCATTTCGATTCTAGTTTCATTGCTTCAACTTGAAACGTTCCATTGTATTTTCCCAAATTTTGACAACATGAATATGCTTTACACCTATTTCTTTCAATACCGAATCCAAGATAAAAATAAATAAATGTCTTGCATCTATCCTTTTTTACATCAATTATACAGCCTTATGAAATAGCGAAAACCAAGAATCATATTATTTTTTGGAATACACATACTAATGAATAAATATTAGTATCATACCATTTGTCACTCTTTGAAATTTTCTAACATAATTTTCTGCTGCTGAAAGTGCCTTGTTACTGTAACCAATTTCACAATAATCATTTTCAAGCTTAGGTAAAGGTGCCAAGTCGAAAGAAATTGAATTTCTTTCCATTTCCATTATTAAAAAAAATTAAAATTAACGCACAATATTAAATCGGACTAATATGCTTTAGAAATGTAGCAGTACCTGAACTAATAAATCTTCTGCATCCGTTCTGGTTAGATTGAAACTTTTAAATGCAAATATAAGCATTTTGATAGATTAGTTAACTTAGTATCAGTATGCCATATAACTTGAATCTAATATATCTTCATTATACAGGTAGAAGAATCCCAACATAAATTAATGATTAGACAAGAAAATTCCTGCATTATGCATTGTTACTTATATTTTTTTGGTATAAAATTGAACTACAACAAGCTGGCGAAGTGTTATGTTGATTGCAAATTGCATATATTCCATTCCAACGGTTTCTTTTAAAACTAAACTTGTTGACTATAATTTTTATTTAAATGATGTGTTATGTATTATATAATAACAGATACAAAACCCGACAATTAATTACCATATAATATTAATAAGAATTTACTATTAATGAAGAGACAAAAAGACCAAATAAATAAATACTATCTTAATTAGAAATTATGGTAAATATTAAAATATGTATACATATTTGAATTATCTGTAAAGCTCTACTGAAATTTTCTGTTGTTAATATAAGATTTGGATATATTATATTTTAATAAGACATACCGATATCATATCATAATAAAAATTTATTATGTAAGTGTTATCTCATGTTGATCTCAGAATCAGCATGATGCCAGTTTTTTCATATAATTTTCCATTAATGATATCATTGATTTAAGTGAATAATTGAGATACTGAAAATACCTGAACATTTAACTATATATAGCTTTCATCAAAAATCATGATTAATTAAGTTTTAATTGACAATTATTAAGCTAATCTTGATTAAAACCTGATTAATTCTCTTTGCTTACTATATTATTTGATCATAAAA
Organism: Cetraspora pellucida; assembly: GCA_910591915.1. Classification (NCBI taxonomy): domain Eukaryota; kingdom Fungi; phylum Glomeromycota; class Glomeromycetes; order Diversisporales; family Gigasporaceae; genus Cetraspora; species Cetraspora pellucida. The sequence goes on from CAJVQA010005701.1 coordinate 6,719, forward strand.
ACTTTATCATAATCAAGATACATATTTATAGCAAAAGGTAGTATTGTACTGAGATGAATTTGGGACAAGTTTAAGACTTTTAAAAAAAACATTATTATTATTATATAACTTCTCTGATTAAAAATTAAGAGACAAGGTTGGGATGTCCTGGAACAAAACAAGGCTGAAAAGGCTCAGGACCATCAAAATGTACAATACTGGCAAAAGGCGTACAAATGTTAGTATACTATATATATTGCACGTATATAATTACACAGTGTTTCTTATTTTAAAATTTCAATTACCATGTCTTTTGAATGTAATAAATATCCTGAAAAAAATCCTTTTTCACTTCGACAAAATAATATTAAATATACATATAATATTATCAATAAAGGATATTATCCTCCAAAATATGCTATGCTATACCTCAAATCACAATACTGGTAGTGGTAAAACTCAATATAAAATTTCAGATGGATATTTAGTTGAAACTAGTTGGGGAAGGAAATTACGACATACAATAGAATGTGAAATTGAATATGATTCAGAAGGTCCAGTCTTTATAATTAGATTTAATAAAAATTCTCAACAACATGTTATACAATTGAAAGAGTCTTCATCTAATGTTGCTACTGAGTATTTACGAGTTAGTACAACTTCTTTAATAAAATTTTACATAATTTCATTTTATAAAAATTTGACATTTTTCATATAGAAAAAAGATTCTATTAATCATGCAAGAATTTCTGGCATTTACTTGTTTGGCCTAAATGCTATGAACATTGAACAAGAGCATGAATGTAAAAGAAAAGAGAATAGACATGTTCCCTTAAACCATTTAGTGTACTAAGCGAATCTATGAAAACAAAATGTTTTCGTGCATTTTCTCTGCACATAAATAAAGCCTTTGAAAAGGGATCTCTCAAATTTTATAATTCAAATGATCAACCAATTTTAAAAAAAATTCGATTTAATGTTCAAGACAAGAATTACCTAGTTGATTATTGTAAAGAAAAGGAAGATCAGAATATTAATGTATTTGTATACGTTATTGACCAAAATTTAATTTCCTAAGACACCTACCATGATCTATCTGTACTCGAATCTGATTTACCATGAGAACATAATATTTCAAATGCTAGAAAAAAAATAAATGAAGAAATGAATGAAAAGATTCTGATTTTTATTTTAGACCTCAAAAATATTTCTATCACAACAACTAATGAAATATTGCATATTGATGACGAAGAAATTGAAGAGGAAATGCTAAAATATGTTAGAAAAGCAGGATACAGGAAGATCACAGACATTTTGCTCTTTGTTATTCCAGGTCTTATAAACCAGAACATTCTTAATATAAGCAATCCAGTTATTCACATCCATATTTCAGGTGATGGGCGCAACATTGGCAGGAAGATAAAACATGTAATGATTTCATGTGCTATCTTAGATGACATCTTAAATATTCATAGAGCTGAATTTCACTATATGATAATTTTATATCTTGGCAATGAAAACTACGAAATACTACAAAAAGTAATAGAACCGATGATCAATGAACTACATAATCTAGTAAGTAATGGGTTAGATTTTAGTGGAACATGATGGAAGATCATTCCATATTTCAGTAGCGACTGGAAATTTCTGAGTATAATTTTGGGGTTCAATGCAGCAAATGCGAATTACTTTTGCCTTTGGTGTTTGTATTCGAAGAAGGAAATTGGTATCAAGGACAAGGTATATACGATAGAAAAAACTATAGAACAACTTCAAACTGCAAAACCGCCACCTGGTCATTCCAAAGCGCCTCTTCTTTATATGATTCCCTTAAAACATTATGTACCCGATCTGCTTCATGTAATATTAAGGATTTGGGATCGTATGTAGTCATTAGTAATCTAAGAGCTTAAATCTGAAAATAGATACGATGATTATATTAGAGTAATAATTAGTTCAGAAATGCAAAGAATTTCTGTTAAATTTCATTTTTGGCAAGACCATGATACACAAAATTGGAATAACACTTCCTTAATGGGAGATGACAAAGAACTTGTATTATGTAATTTCAATTTTGAATTAATTTTTTATAAAGAACAGGGCATGCAAATTAATCATCTCAGAAGGGACTTTTATATACTTTATAATAATATGAAACAACAAAATTTTGATCCTGGTCTTTTCTCAATTCAAACAAAAAATTGGCTTAATCTATTCCTTACTTCTTCTCAAGATGCGCCGAATACAAGAGATTTTAAAAAAGGATTATATAGGCCAAAAGACGTTACTCCATATATACACATCTTGGTTAATCATATATCTGAATTTATAGAACATCATGGACATTTTGGTTTTGCAGCATTCTTGTGTGCTGCAGTCGAAAAAAAAAACCACAATCAAGTTTCTGCTTTTTTTAAAAAAACAATGAAAGATGATGGTAATGGTGCAGAACGAAAATCTGCCATTTATGAAATTCTTTGTTATGAGAATCAGTCTATATATTTTACTCAAAATTCTACTTTTAATTTAGTTCCTAGGCATCAACATATTCATATTAAAAACGATTAATAATAAGATAGTAAGGCCAATTGGAGCCTTTATTCGTTTCTAAATATTTTTCATGGCAAAAATGAAAATTCATTTTAAAAGAATATAGATTAAATGCAGAATTTTCTAAAACACTATTTGATTATGCAAGATTTTAAAAGCTCTCAATTTATTCAATCTAGAATCTATAATTTAAAAACACTGAAGGGATGATCCTTGCATAATTGTATAACATTTGTGCATATAACTATAACCAATCATAGATCACTTATAGAAATTAGAGGTTTGTAAATGTAGTTTGCATACATCTAAAACTTTTTTTATACTAAGTTAATCACCTTTTTCACTTAGACGAAAGTTGTAAAGCTTATCGAGATGCATCTAATGATGATTAAATTATCCAAATCGGCCTGGTAGTTGCTAAGATATTGTTAAAAAATGTTACATCGACTATATAAAATTCTATATAAACAATACTATTGTTTATATAGAATTTTATATAGAATTTTATATAGTTAGTGTAACGTTTTTTAACGATATCTCAGCAACCACCAGACCGATTTGGATGATTTAATAATCATTAGATGCGTCTCGATGAGCTCTACAATTTTCGTCTAAGTAAAAAAGGTGATTAACTTAGTATAAAAAAGTTTTAGATATATACAAACTACATTTACAAACTTCTAATTTCTATAAGTGATCTATGATTAGTTATAGTTATATGCACAAATATTACACAATTATACAAGGGTCATCCCTTCAGTATTTTTAAATTATAGATTAGAATAATTGTTAGAATTAAATATAATATTATTGTTATTGTTAAAACTAGATAATAGATTTTAAATATAGCATAATAGTTAGATTCTAAATATAGCAAGGTTGTTAGGTTTTAAATATAGCATAGTAGTTAGATTAAATATATTATAATAGTTAGAACTAAACATAATGCAGTAGTTAGAACTAACATAGCATAATATTTAGATTCTAAACTATAGAAATTAAATTTTATATATAGTATATTTATTAGAATTAGATATATTATGATTGTTAAAGCTAAATATAGCTCAATTTATTAAAGCTAGACATAGTACAGTTGTTAAATTCTAGATTTAACATAGTAATTAGATTCTAAAAATAATATAATAATTAAATTCTAGATATATTATTATAGTTAGATTCAAAATATATATAGTAATTAAATTCTAAACATAGTGCAGTAGTTAGATTTAAAATATATATAGCAATTAGTTTCTAGACATAATGTAATAGTTATCATCTAATAATATATTAATTAACTTCATATTATAAACTATCAGTAAAGCGATGGGTTACATACTAGTGGAGGTTAAAAAGAATGGAGTAGGAATAGTCAAGGATGAAGAAAAAGCATTTAAATGATAATTGAAATCTGCTAAAGGCAATCTTGGAAACTGCTACATAAATAGTATAGACATAGCCAAGGATGAAAAAAGGGCATTTGGGTAATATTGAAGATTAAAAAATGAATTTAAATAATGTTTCTAATTGCTATAATGATAGAATTAGCATTGAAAAGAATTTGTTGAGATGTGGCATGTAAGTAGAACATATATAGTCTTGGCAACGTATTGGTATTAGAATAAATAAGAATCATTATAATAGAGCAAATATTTTCATAGTATGCATATATTTCGTAGTAAGTTTATTTTTTCGAGAATATTTTTTAGCAACATTTCACATATATGATAGATAATGTATTGTGGTAAGTGTATTCTACAGTATTAATCTATAATTTATTTCAATTAATATTCGATTGTTATAGATTTTTTCTATTAAGAAGTTTTATCTTATTTGAAAATTCGAATCAGAAAATTAAATAGACACATTCAGTAAAATGATTAACCTTTTTTTACTGATAAGTGATGATTACATGAATAAGTATATCTGACATACTCTTAAAAACAGAGGATTTATATGTTACTTGTTTTGAATCACTGATCATTAATTCCGAAACTTCCTATTATTTGATCTATATAGATAAATTCTTCAATTAGAACTGTCATCTTATTACGGGTACTCTCAAGCATCTAAATTCATAGGTCGGTGCTCGATGTTTAATTAGTAAAAATTAGCCGATCAACTTAGTTCATTATCGCGATGAAATCATAGTACTTGTGCATGATCTCAATCATTAGCCAATCACATAGATAGAGATACTTGAGAGCACCCTGTTCATAATTGAGATGGATCATTAATAATTAGTAATATAATAGCATCAAAGTTAACCCATCATACAATGTGAGAATATATAAGATGTTTTAGATAAGATTTGGGCAGTCGATCATGTCTTATAGTAATTCAAAGAATTAGAAATTGTATCCGTCTACTCGGGTATTATTAAATTACCTAGTTATCTGGATAATTTATTATAGCATATAATATAAATGTCTACCTGGGTACAATCTCTAGATTGAATAGATAAATATAATATATTCTATATTGATAAATAAATGAATCAATGTATTTATGATACGTATGATAAAAAATAATAATAAATTCTATTTGTAATATGTATTGTATATATATATATTAATTAAGGCTCTTATTTAATTTATGCATATCAATGCATTTTAAGTTTTTGATTGCGATTTTAATAATCGATTCAACATTACATAATTATTCAAGATCTGGATACAAATTTTACATATCCAGCCACCTAGATGTTGTCTCTGTATTCTAGAATAATTTTCATGAATCAGTAACTTTTTCATGTTTAAATTAACTATAAAAAAGAGTTGATACGTATACTAAATTTATTATTTTGACAACTGTTCTATATCACATAAACATGACTAGTAATTCTACCCAAACCTGTTATTTGAATTATATAATTCTGTAATTTGGATTTTGGAATTGGGATTTCTACATAGGTGAAACGGATTAACCCTGGTAAAGTGTTAAACTTCTGTGGAAGGCGAAACTCCTGGTGAAAGGCAAAGCTTCTAGAGAAAGATGAAGCTTCTGGTGAAAGGTAAACAAATCTTAAAAATTTTAAATGTTGAAAATTCTAGAATAAACAAAATAGTGATTAAAATTTCTTATAATATACAATTTTTAGCATAAATAATATTAATAATAAAACATTCGAATTATTAAAGATCTAAATACCTTCTTTTTTTTTTCTAACAATGTTGCTTATCTTAGTTTAGAAATCTGATAATTTTATTTTTCGATCAGGTGTTTATAATAACAATTCAAAAGGCCAAAAACTAAATTTGCCATATATAAAAGCTTAAATACATATACTCAGCCGAAGTTTGATTATTTTTCGCATCTTTTTTTGTTTTCACTTTCCATTCTATAGTTAGTCTTGGTAACCTATTTTTGTATTGTTTACTAAATAAATTGCAATTAGTTTCTTTTTTAGCTTGTGCATTAAACAACAAGACAAATGTCTGCTGATCATTATCAAAAAATTTGTGTCCCCAATTTGAATCATTAAAAATACTAGTTAATTGTGCGTATGCATCTGGCCTTTGAAAAAAACACTTATAACTACCCTTCCTAGAGTTAAAATAATGAATATGACCTTTGAAAACACTAAAAAATAAACTTTCTAAACATGGGAATGAAATAGCTTGTTTGCCTGACTGCTTAAAATGAACTTTAAGCTTGCTTCCAATAATATGAACAAGATCTGCTTTAAACCGAGTAATTGCTTCTAAAGGTAATATATATAGTTCTTTATAACGAATATTGTATTTTTGAACAGCATTTTGATGCCGAGTTAGACCTTTTTTTGTTTTATATATAGTACTACACGTTTTACACTCATGTTGTTGCATAGTAGAAGTACTTAAACTGTTATTAGTTATGCTGTTTTGTCAGCCTATAAAATAATAAAATTTATTAAATAAATTAATTTTTTGTAATCTAATATTTGTAATGCCTTTAGCGATTTCATATTACTTTCTTACTTAAAGTATGTGTGATTGGCTTAAGGGTGGGGCAATTGGTTTAACTATATTGAAATTATTGTTTTATAAAATTTTAATTTTGTTTTTCAAGTTATTTTGAGGTACAAATCAATCAGCTAATATGAAATTTAGGGCATAAAAAAAGGCCCAATTCCAAAAATCTGCAGATATGATATAAATATATAATAAGATCATAAAGTGTAAAAAACTAAAAAACTAAGGTGACAGAAATCTATTTGGAAATTTTCAAATAAAAAGATAGTATAGACTTTTAACAGTATTATCAAACTAGTTAAAGCCTATAAACTATTTTCATAAAAATAAATTAGATAAACTAAATGCTAAATATATATAAAAGAATATATAACTAATTAAAGCATTGGATTTATTAAAGAAAATAATACAGAAAAATATTATATTAAACTATCTGAATTAGTAATCTGACTAAAATTTAATAATTTTAAGTTATAGTTAATAGGTAATAATAAAAAAAATACTAAGAAGATAAGTACTAAAATTCTAGTAAACTTTACAAGAATAGAAATATTATAATATAATAGTTAAACAAATAATTTCTGTAATTGCAAGTGTTAAATTACTATAATATATTGTATAAAACTAGGTTAGCATATATGAGATATAGTAGATTTTATTAAATCTTTTGTCAAGAATAAAATAATTCTAAAAATATTAATTAATATTAAAAACTTGAATAAATAATGCTCTGAAAATGTTTTTACAATATAAGAAGACTGTAAATACAGAGTATTTAAATAAGCAAAGTCTGTAATTGGCTTGCAGATATGATATCTAGTGTAGAATCTATATAGTAATATATAGTTAGATTATTTAAACTAAATATCAAAAATACATATATGACTAATTATAATCTTTAATATAAGAAGACTCTTATATCTTACAAAAACTTAAATAAAATATTGCTTTTTAAAGATAAAGACTTTAATACAAAAAAAAAATACTAATTTATAAAAAAGATTTGTAGAACAAGTTTTTCTGATTTTAATGATAGTAAAATCATTAAATTTAATTAAAAACTCAGTAAAATATAATTTTTTAAAGATTAAGTATAAAATTTATTAATTAAATTAACTTATAAAGTTATGTAAATTAATTAATTAAATTTAGTAAATTTAACAATCTTATACTATCTCAAAATTTTTTAAATTAATATAAAAAATTTTTATTTTTTTATTATTATTATTTTTTTTTTAAACATATAAGCAGTTATGCTAGTACTTTATTAGGTTTTTGGAATTACATTTATAACTATATAAATATCTCTAATATCTAAGTCTAGCATCATCTGGCCATCTTAATGATACCTAAGTGCAACCTGCTGCATTACTTCAAACAGAAGTAAGCTGCTCATCTGACTACTTAAAGTTCATAATGAAAAGGTCTTCTCTCTTTCATGACAAGTCTCAACATTGTCTTTGTTACTTCCTTCTTGACTTGCTTTCCTTTTTCTCTTAATTCTTCTTTTTTCTTTTCTTTTTCTTTTTGATTTGTCTTTTCTCATTTTCTTGGTTTCTTTAAATTTTTATCTTTTTTTCTTTTAATTCTATTTGTTATTTCACTCTTTTTCTTTTATTCAATAATTTTTTCACAATGTATTCTCTATACTTGTTCGTAAAATGTGTTCTAGGCTGTTATTGCTATTGTATTTGCAAACTGCTATCTTGATCTTGTGTTTAATAGCTTCACTAGTTTGTCTTGTGTTTCTCTTGGAATTAAGCCTTTTATTAATGCTTCTTTTATTTTAACTTTCTTTGTTTCTGTTTTCCTGAAAAGCGCTATATACAACACATATAAGGAAATCTAGATCTTTTCTTCTTCCTTTAACTTCTTCCATATTGTTGCAATAGTTACTTTTTGGATTCTTTTTCAGAGATTTCTTTGCCTTTTGCATGCTGCCAAGTGTGTTTGTATCTCTTTTACTTTATCTTGGCATACTTGGCATTCTACTATTGTATATATATCTGGCCTTCTTCTGTTGAGTTCTTCTAATGTCGGAAGTTTATCTATTATGCACTTAATAAATGCACTTCTTCTGGAGCTGCTTCTTCTTGTTGTGCAATGTATTCCTTTGGTCGTCTTAAGTCTTTTTCAAAAGTAAGCCAATCAAAAATTGTGATTTCTGCTGCTGGCTTTAAACTTTTAATTGCTCTTGTTTCTTTCCACTCTACTCCTAGTTTTGCATTCAATACTAACTTGCAAAGCAGTCTTGCTAGTATGTCAGTTCTTCTGTTTTTCCACTCTAAGCAGTACTCTATCTCTTTACAACTAACTTTTTCGACCTGTTCTATTTTCCTACTTATCGTTCCTTTTTTTGCTAAACTATCAGCTCTATCATTCCATTTATCTTTACTATAATTTTTAACTTTAACTAAATCTATCTGAATATTTTTTGTCTTAACAAGGTCTTTAATCTTCATTATCTATATTGCATTTTTCTTCTTAATAATCTTGTTTCTGTCTGTTTGTTCTAGGCTTCTACTGATGTTTCTTATTGCAGCATTACTGTCCGTATGTATTTCTACTTGCTTTTCTTTAGGTATCGTTAGAATTGCTGCCC
>CAJVQA010005702.1:0-15796 GCA_910591915.1 Cetraspora pellucida
TAGTAAGTTTTATAGTAAAAAGTATAGTGTATATATGTGAGATAGAGTTGTAAAAGAGTTTAAAATACTTTGATATTTAGAAATTACAAATTGAGAATCTGTATATATGTTTATAATACTATTTCTAGAAACAGTAATAAGAGTAAATAGAATGGCAGTAAATTAAGCTTTAAATGAACAAGGCCAGAGTTTGTTTGAGCTTAAAATGTATATAATATGGAGTTATTAAAAATTTGAGTCCATCTAATACCTATCAAGCATTGTAAAGTATCCAAATCAATAACAGAGCTATTAGTATAGAAGTAAAGTTCTAATAGGTTAGCATTATAGTTGGCTATTTGTTAGTGATTATATATAAATGAACTAAATTCAAAAATTATAGAAATTAGTTAAGTAGAAATAGTAATATTTGAAAGATTTGAAATTTGAGTAGAATGCTAAATTGCAATAGAGTATATAAGATCAAGATAATTAGCATTAAAGTTAAGAGTTTTGTTATAGGTATTAACTTGACCCAAAAATTAAGTTGAGAAATTGATAGGAATAACAATTGTACATTTGTTAACAATTATTTGAGAGTTAAGAAAGCAGCCAAAGTATATATAGAATTGAATAGGTGGAAGAAGATAAAGTCAAGTAAATTGTTATTCAATATTACATTGCTAGTAGATAATAAGAATAGATCTAAATACTAAAGGTTGCTTTCTAGCTTTTTTAGCAATAATTTGGTCATTAAGTACAGTTATGAGCCATGGTTTTTTGTATAATAAGAAGTGTTAGTTGTATAACTGTAGTAATTTGTGCCAAGTAAGTGTAAATGTTAATGAAGTGTATGATTGTAGAAATGGCTTGTAACTTGGTCTTCTAAATAAGTAAACCAAAGTGGCTGTTTGCCTTTTGGGATCTTGTATATATGAAGAAAGATGTGTTTCTAGTCTAATAAGCATAAATTGTCAAATGTAATAAGTTGATCAAGATATAGAATACCATAATGATGCTTAAATTGTTTTTAAAGATTAAGTATTTTGGATATAAGAAAAGCAGAGATTCTAGTAAGATAGAATTTTGTTGAATAGTATATAAAATTTTGTAAGTTGGATTAGCAGTGAATATAATGCCAAAATGTTTAAAAAGTTAAATTATTTTGAAATTAATATTATGTTTGTTTGGTTCATCAAATAATAGGATTGTCATCTATTAAGATGCTTATAAATGACCTAAGATTATTTTGAAATTGTTGAAGCCAAATGCAAGTACTAATACTGAGAAGATTAGAAAAGTTAAGTTTTTAATATAGTTTGTTATATAGTGTTAAAATTAAATATACTATATATTTTGAATATTATATAGTTGAGAATAGAGTATTGTGTTAGTAGGAATTGTATGACTAAGTTTGGTCTTGTTTTTAACAAGTTCAATATGGTTGGTAAGAATTTTATTACATATGTTTTGACTAAGAACAATGTTGTAAATATGGTATTTAATTATAGGATTAATAACATATTAATAATATATTATGCATATGTGTTAATAATTTTTTTAGTACTTGCAATTTTTACAAGATGTAATAATTTAGCTGTAATAAGCTTAGTTTGTTGTGTTTGCTTGTTGTTGAATGTAAACCAATATTCTAAAAACTTAAATAGTTTATTTGAAAGATGAAGATTAAGTAAATAACTGTTATAGGTAATAGGACTATAGTTAGTTGCAGGATTATTAGTTGTAAGTATTAATTTAGTAGGATTAATTTGAATGTTAGCCATGTTGTAAAAAGGTTCTGCTATTGATAGAATTTGTAAAACTTCTTGTTATGAAAAAGAAATCCATAAAGTATCATTCATATAAGCAAGAACAAAGCAGTGAGATTCAAGTTTACTAAATGTTTGATTTTTAAAGTTAGTTAGTTAGGAAACTTTAGTTTATATCTATTAAAGTTATTGTAAATGTATGAAATAAGTGGGTTATAGTATATTCTCTATAGAAGAGAAGTAATAGTTTCTCCTTGATCAATACTGTTAAGTACAGAATATAAAGAAGTAAGGCCAAGATTTGTAATAACTTGATTGTATCAGTTAGTAAGTAGGTTAATAATAGTGTTAGTAATAATAAAAGAAAGAGCAAGACATTACAAAAAATGTTTAAGAAGATCAAGATTAACTGAATCATAAACTTTATTCATATCTTAAGACAAAAGCCAGATTGGTTTTTGATTGCATGATGCATCTTTAGTGAGGTTGTTGAGTATTGAAATACTATTGTTTGGTAGAGTAACATAATTGTATAATGAGAAAATTGAATGTTGTGAGAATATTATGCTAATTCTGTTTGTAATAGTCTTTGTATAGACTTTACAAGTATGTTCAATTAGGCTTATAGGACAAATAAGGTTAAGATCTCTATTAAATTTATTGTGCATTAGAATAGGATATATTTTGCTATACTTTCATTGTTTTGGAGTTTGGCCTAAGTTAAGACAGCAATTAAATAAAGCAGTTATGGCTTTAATGCAGACAACATCTGCATGTTTAAGCATTTTATAACTAATATCTATAGAACCATAGACTTTTCTATTAGGAAATTTTGTTATAGTTTGAAACACTTCTTCTTCTGTAATAAGAGTAGTAAGTGAGTTGTACTATTGGATATCAATGTATAGTTGTGATTAATAGTATAAGACCAAAAAATTATTAAATAGGTTTTGGTTAATTGGTTGATAAGCTGTTCAGTTAAGAAAGTAAGATTGTATATATTGTTTAATTAGATGTGGCTCTGTAACAAGTTGATAGGAAGTTTAATATTTAAGAAGTGAATAGAAGATTTGTAATAATTGAGGATGCTGTTTAAAGCTTGTTTGAGTTGTATAAAGAGTGTTTCACATCTTTTTTTAGTAGCTTGTTGAATTTATTGTCAGAGTAGTAAGAAGTTTTCAAGATGATGTGCATGGTAAAGCTGTTTTTAAATATCTTGTGCATGCTGAATCCATTGTTTGAGTTCTGGCTGTTGGTTAGAAGATAAGATTTGAAGATCACAATTAGATTTTGTATTTATATTTTTATTCTTAAAATTAATTATATTAATATTTAAATTATTATTTAGATCTTTAACAATTTTGATTAAATGTCCAAATTCTTTAAGTGATAGGTAAAGTATAGTGCTGTGAGGTGAATACTTGTGATTATAACTATATTTGGAAGATTTTTTGATAGAAATTAAGTATATAACAGTATAAATAATTGAGTATTCAATTTTATGCCAGATAGTTTCTATGCTTTTATTAGTGTTGCAATCAAGTAGAGTGTTATGTAAGTTAAGTTTTTGAAAAAGCAAATCAGAAAATTCTGTTTATTTTTCTAATAACATGGCATTGTAATTAAAAATTCCATGACTAATGCCAGTATGATAGTGTAAAGGTTTACTAAATGCATTAATAAAGAACCATGAAGAAAGAAAAATAGAATAATTACTTAGTATAGAGTTGTTACTATTATCAAGATTGTAAAAAAGAAAAAACTGTATGTTAAATGAATCAGTTTATATATAGTCAATGTGACTTTGACTAGTATTGTTTAACTATGTATAATGTTTGTTATTAATATATGCACTAAGGTTATACATATTAGCTTGATAAAAGTAGTTAGTAACTTAAAATTTAGATGATAAGCTACAAATATCATTATGTGTATTAAAGTTATCAAGAATAATTGGATGAAGGTTTAGTTGGTAGGCTTGTTGGATCTATAAAATAACTGTTTTTTGTGTTTTATTATATCAGTATATGTTAGTAAAAAAGAAATAAACTGCTATAATGCAAAGTTTAATTTAATTTTTTAAAAAAAGATCTAAAGCTACTACTCCTTCAAAATATGCTTAACAGTTGTGTATATGTGGCTAAAGGTAGTTGCAAATCATAATATTAGCATCTTCAGTAGAATTTTCAAAGTTTGCCCAAAAGTATATAAACAAATTATTGTTACAAAAGTAAAGGTTAGTAGTGTTGGTAATTTTTGTTTTAGTAATACAGGCAATATTAATATTGTTATAAAGACAGTAATTTTATCAAGTTTCTTTTTGGTAATTGTGTTAATCCTCTAACATTATGTGTAATAATGTTTAAATGAAAATTACACAAGTTTTGTATAGGTATTAGGTTTGTATTAAAAGTAATAGTGATATTAAAGGTGATAATGCAGAAATAGAAATAGATAAAGATTGTTGTAATAGTATTAAAGATGTAAAAGATAGTGAGTTTAGTGTGAATGTTGTTGTATATTGATTTGTTAAGTTAAAAAAATCATCTTCTGTTGTATTTAATTTTAGTAAAATGTTTAGATAATGCCAAATAGCTTGAAGTGATAGAATGAAATAATTTGGTAGGGTTTAGATTCAGATAGAAGGTAAATGTGGGCTTCACTGTAATCATTTTTAATAGAGATAATTAAAGTGTAGCCACAAGCATTGCTTGGTAAAAATTAAAACTATAAATATATGAAATAATAGTTTGTAGATGTAGAAATAGTGAAAGATGATTATAAGCTAAAAAAGTATTGTAGTATATATAGGATTATATAGAGCCAAAGTATTTATTAGCAACAACAGTATCATCATGGCCAGATAAAACAGTTTCTACTAGTTGTAAATAAGTATAAGCTAAAATATTATTCTAAATAATGGGTTTGATATATTGTATATTATTAAGTATTGAAGAATATTTAGAAAAAATAGAAATTGATGAGTAATATTTATAACCAGATTATTGTAAAATAAAATGATCAAATAAGGGTTTTGGTTTATTTGATAAGTATATATAACACTTACTATAGTTTAGTTTAATTAATATTACTAATATAAAATTATAAAGATTGAGTAACATGAAATTGTAATAATGAATATGTTCAAGAAAGGAGTAAAGAGTTTGTGGATATGGAAGTAAAGGTAGGCCTTAATAGATTAACTATTTATTATAACATAAGTCTGAATCTATTAGTATATTGTAATTTGAATTTTGTAATTTTCTTTAAAATGAGATAATGCAATGAAGTTTAAAAAAATTATAAGTTCCTTTGTAAATCAATTACTGTATACTTAGCTCTTACAGCTATGAAGAGTGCTATAGTCTACTCTGTATGTTGAGTCTGACTGTTATAAACTTAGTTCTCTGTATAAATAAACTTTACCACCTGTCTACTTATATCATTCTTCTTTAAGAATGACTTATTAGAAGTAAAAAACATCATAATCTTAAAAACAGTGGCTGCATTAATGTGATCTACAGAGAAATTTATTAAAAAGAAGTATTTGTAAGAAAGAATAAACCTTCCAAGTTTGTTGGTATTTGAAAGTATAAGTTGAATTTAGTTTATAAAATTTTTTTCTGCCTTTGAATAGCCTTTCCTTGATACTGTTTGATAATTTCTGAAAAGTTCATAGAAGTGTCACTAGTATCAAGTAAGTAATAACTTGAGCTAAAAAATTTGTATTAATAATTTTGGTTGTAAGAAAGTAAATAGCTTGTTGTCAACTAAGTTGGTCAAGATTATGATTTTGTGTAACTATATCTTGATAAGTTTTAAAATATTAATAAAAATAATAATATTTTCATTTAGAATTTGACTTAGTTGGATTATTTGAACAAATAAATTCTTCAGCTTTTTTGACAAAATCATCAAGAAATTGTATATATATTTGTTTTTTAAAGGTAGCTTCATGTTTATCATTAATGTACAAGATTGAGGAGTCAATCTTAGGTTGTTTCCAAATTTCACTTTCTGTTTTAAGATATTCTAAGTAGAATTTGTTAATTGTTTATTTAAGAAGACTATTGTAGTTGTGTAAATATTAATAGTCTAGATGATTGGTGTTATGTATAGTTTTTTTTAATTTTTCATTTTCCTTAATTTTAGTTTTATCAAAATGTATACAATCAGGATCAATACATATATAAATATAATAGTTAAAATATTGAATAGCTTCATTACATCATTCTTGAAAGTTATGAGATTCTGTAAAGAGAATTTTATTAGAAAGATGTTCTTTAAAATATTTAATAAATTGTTATCAAAATTGGAATCTTAATGCATTTTTGACTTTGATTTCATTAGGAGGTTTAGTAAATTGATGATTATATTAAAGAAAAAATTTTTAAACCATTTATTAAAATAATCTAAAAAATTATTAAGAAATGAAATATTATATTTTTTAAGAAAAAGAGTTTTGAGAATATTAAAAAAAAGATAAATATTAAATCTGTTATCTATTTTAATTATTAAGTATTTGGTTTCTTTGTCAGTTTCTGTTATAGATAAACTAACAATAAATCTTTCAAGTCTTAGTTTGATATCTTCTACAAATTTTATATAGTTAATAGCTTGGTAATTGTCAGAAAAATACAAATGTATTTTGGCAAAATTAATATAAAATTGTAGTTGGTTTTGTGTTTTATAGAAAAGAACAGTAACAAGATATGTGAAGATTTCAAGATAATTAAGTTTAGTAAATAAAATAGTATTAAATTTGAGAATAAGTTTTTCGAGACTTCCTTCAAGAATATCAAAAGGAATTGTAGTTTTTTGGTCAATTTTAGAATTAAATTTAAAGATAATATCAGAGAGAAATTTGAGTCTTGCTTCAGCCATTTGATGAATGATATGATAGAAACTAGCTGTAAGAGCTTTTTTGTTTTTAGTTGCAGATTTAATCTCTTTTCTTAGATAAAAGTCAAAGAGATGTTGTTTAAGAAATTTGAACAGATCTTAGGATAATTGAATTTGTAATTTAGTATTGGTTTTCATTTCAGTTATAATAGTAAAGTTGCTTAACTAGTCAATATTGAATTGACTTTAGTTTTAGTATTAGAAGATGAAGTTTGATTTTGTTAAGATTGTTACTGCTTTTGTTGTTATTATTAGTATTGTTATTAGTATTGTTATTGTTGTTACTAATGTTTTTGTTATTGATATTGTTGTTGTTGTTGTTTTTTAGTTATTGTAATGTCATCAATATTTATATTTTCTTCATATTGTTTTGGTTATTGTTAAATAATATAAGAGAATTAAGTTGAAGAATAAGTGGGTTTTGAATTGGTTGTTTAGTACTTGGATTTTGAGATTGTTGTTTGATAAGTGTTTGTTAAAGTTTATTAGCAAATAAAATAGTATTGTTAAAAGATTTTTATTAAGATTTTTTAGAAAAACTTTGTTAAGAATTAAGTTAGTTTTTTTTCAATACAAAATTTGTGGTATAGTTTGTTATTAAAAAACAAGTTATTATTTACTAAATAATATTTGTTTTTAGTTAGTTTATAGATAATAGGTTGATTATAAGTAGAGCAGATATGTTGATATATAAATGATAAAAAAAATGATATAAGAAATAATAGAATAAATTCTATAGAATTTGTAATAGTATTTGCAAATGATTTTTTAGTTTTTAATTTTTTTGTAATTTGTCTAGTTGAGTTTTATTCATAGGTTAAGTTTTTTGTAAGATGAAATTAGTATGAAACTTGTTACAGAAACAAATAATTATATTACTAGTTGTAGAAGTTTTAAAGTAATAATAATATTTACTATTATATCTAAGCTTGATATTAAAACAGATGTTAGGTTCTTTGACAATAGAAATTAAGCAAGAAGTTAATAAAGTTTCTTTATAAATTCCAATATCCAAATTTTAAAAAAGTTTTCATAAAAATAGTTAAGGTCAATAGGATCAGGATCAATAGTTATAAAAGTTGGTATACTGTAATTTTATTTTGTTTAAAATTATTTAAAAAACTTTTGTTTTTTAAGATAATTATATTATTACAAGAATAATATATGTTTTGTAAAAATATTACTATGACTTATATGACTAATGTGACTTGAATAACCTTATTTGATCTATAATAATGACTAAAATTAAATTACACAAAAAATTTTTAGAACTAAATTTTTTGAAATAATTTTTTCTATTTTGTAATTTTTAACTTAGTTAAGAAAAATCTGAAAATACAGAGTTGTTAGAAAAGGTAATTGAATATTTAGAAAATTTTAATAAGTACTAAAAAAATAAAATTTTTGTGATATTTCTGCAATGTTCCTAAATTGTCTATAAAAAAACCTATAAAAACAAATTTTAGGTTTTGTCTTTTTGATGATAACTTAATAAGTTTCTATCTGTTTTAGATAAATATTTACCAAAATTTTTGTCTTAATAAGCTGAATAAATAACTAATAATTAGAGATATATATTTAATTAATAAACTTTTAAGAAATTAAGTAAAAATCAAAAATTAGTTTTTGTAACTTTTCTCAATAACTAGATATTGTTGAAACTTAAAACTTAACTGCCTAAAAGCAGAAACATATGCTGAGCAACTTTACTTAAGGATACAAGTAAAGTTAACTTAGTAAAATAAGTAGTAATAGTTAAATATTTTTAACAAAATTTGGTATAAATGATCTGTAGAAAGAATTGCTGTTTTTTTATATTTATATTAATATATTAACTCTAAATCAAAAAAACTTTGTTGTATTCTATCATAAATAAGCATCATCCCTTCTATCTTATTTTTTTAAATGTTAAATTAATAAAATCACAATGAGATATTTAACAATTTTTTTTCACTAATCTGTATTTAAAAAATAGATAAAAAGGACAGATTATTTATAGTATAATACAGTAACTTAAATTAATTAATATTAATTAATTGAATAATACTAGATGCTAAAATTTTAAATTACCTATTGGTCATGACCGCGGTCGGTTCGGTCATGACTTATGACCGATGATGACCGACTGTTGACATCCCTAGTTCCAACTCCGATTTGACGTAGTGAAATCCCAGTTGAGACAATAAAGAAGATAAGAATTAGTAAAAGAGTAGGTTGAAGGAAAGACTCAACAGAAAAGATACCAGTACTTATCTACGGATGATAATCCACTGTCAAATCTAACACGCCTGTTTCGACTTAGCCGCCATAGGTTACACGAGAGTTGGCTTAGTTTAGCAACAGACTCGCCGAATTTCGAGACAACAACAGTAAAACCTTCATAAACTCTTAGGACTGAACTTTAACGACGTGCACTTGAAGAATAAGAAAAAGTGATTTATGGAGTTCATGTATATTTGTACTCGAATTTAAGCGTGCATTTAGCACTTACGGATCTTATAAAAATCACATGATTATCCTAATGTGGTCATCTTACCCAGGATCGTCAACAAAATTTTGCAGTCGTGTGATATCGACAAAAATTCTTTAAGTTAGGGTAGGGTCTATATTTTAATAGGATTTTAGGAATCCTAATAGCAAATCGCTCAAGGAAAACTTTTTGTTAATGCGCAGACGAACGTTTGTTTTGAACTTTCCTGATCGTGTTACGTTACACCAAATGGTGATTAACAATTGGATAATTTGTCGTCGATTATCATGTGACTGCAAAATTTTGTTGGCGATCCTGGGGTAGTTAATGTTGTCCTGCACATAAATCAGTTCAATGAAAAAGAAAAATTAAGTGAAATTAGAAGCTGATCTAATTTAGATGACCAATTTTAGTCAAGTGAAACATCAGGCATCTGAAGTTATAACTTCCAATACGACATAAATTTGGTGAAATTAATGATTTATTTTGATGCAACGTTTAGAATTTCATACTTATCTGCACTGGTCAAAATCCAAAAATTCGATATGTCGAATGACATCATTCAGCTGCCGTTCTCATGCCATTCAACACTCTATTCGACAAAACATATCGAATGTTTGTCGAATGGCATGTTGAATCTGTGTTGCATTTGTGATTTACTTAGAAATACAAAAGAAGTTATGTAAGATTTAAAAAAGGCAAGCGTAAGTATAAAAGTATATCAGTATATTATACTATCTGCAGATAACTAAGGTTAGGATTGAGTCTATGTTTCATGTTAGCGCGTTAGGGTTAGGGTATAGGTTTATATAAATAATTCAATTGTTAGTATAAAGAGTCTAACTAATGCGTATAATAAATGTTTATCAAATGTTACTAAATTTATTTACCCGACTATACTATTTTACATAAGACATTATCGAATAGTATGATGAATCATGGAAGTCTACCGAACAATTGGTTGTGGGAGTAATTAATTGAATCCAATTAATTGATTTTTGCACAGCCACGGGGAGTCAATTAATTGCAATTTTTGCAGTGGTTCGCAAATATAACGGCTTGATAAATATATAATAATAGACATACGTAGTATATCTGCTGATCTTTGATGTTAAAAACTGCAGGTTAAAAAATAAGCAAAGCAATCAAAAATCGTTTTTTTTTTTGAATTTTACAAATTTTACAACCACAAGAATATATATTTACGTTCCTTTGTGAAGACGTGAATATTAATGTAGAATGCCAAATTTTTTTCAAAAAATTGGTTCCAATGTGAATACCAAAGTTCTGAATAAATGTTACATGGATACCTTTTATAGACTTCAAATGATGGCAAACACGAATGCCATTTTTATACCGTTAAATGGTTGCTTCTTCCGGACCACAGCCAATTGCCAAAAAAAAAAGTAGGTTATACAAATTTAATGAATCATTTAGTAGTGTGGATAAACGCGAATCAAATAAAACTGGATAATTGATATAATTTGATTGTAGCTGCTAATGAATTTATGCAACCAATTTAAACACAGAACTTGTATGTACGAATGAAATTAAATAAAAGATAGTAAGTTCATGAATTCTTGTAATTTAATTAAAATAACATGAATGAAACCAAATAGGAAAGATAGTGCGATAGTAATGAACAGTATATGTAAGTGCACCGATTAAAAATACCAATGTAATTATTATAGCAAAATGAAAATAAAAGATAAATGTAGTGTGATGGTAAATGAATAAACTTCTATTGTTTAATTGTCGGCAAGATAATTTCTGATATACTAGTAATCCGTAATCATCACAATTAATACTGTAATTTCTTTTAATGAGGTTAGGTTTCTAATAGAATCATTACGTCCCACTCATATTCGTGTTATACATTCATGTGATCATACTGGTACGCGTTTTGGAGATTATTATCAACACAGCCTTATTGACACAGCTATAATTAGCATATCGACATCGACACTGCATGACCAGCACTATAATTAAGGTTAGTGTAGAATTAGGTCACGTGCTAGCGTTTTCTGATATTTTCAAGATCTTATTCCCGTGATTAATTCAGTTTGAAACCTGCAGGGGAAATTAGTACTGTAAATGCCGATCTAACATAGATTATGCTTATTTGTTTAAAGTATAAAGAAACAGTTGTTTATTATCATCATTTGAACATTCAGTATATTCCAGAATTATTGATTTTCGTCTTTTGGTGTAACTTTTGATTTTCGGTAGGACATTCGGTATTACTTTTATGATCTTCAGTATTATGCTTTCGGCATGATGATATACCGAAATTACCTCGGCATACTAAATATCCTTTCGGAATCATTCTTAATTTTTTTTGTTAGGTATATTGAAACCAGTTTATTACATGAGAAATAAAGCTGGATGCAAACTCAGTGTAGTATTGTAAATTTGTTTACTTTATCTAGCGTGAATCTATTTTTATCCTGTGCCTTTTAGTTCATGATAGCCATGACATAAAGATGATAATTTATATAACAATAAAATTATTTTTGCATTGATTTGTTATATGTTATAACGATAAATAATTATACTTATCACGTGCGTTGGTTATTTTACCATTTTTTGGAAACCCAAATTTGGTAAAGTATATTCTGACCAGTGAACAAAATTTCCGGGTAATGTAACCTGTACCGACAATTTCTTTTTAATCAGAGGTTCAGATATAACTACCAATAAAATTGGTCTAAGCCCTGTAAATTTTCTGAAATTGCCAATTGCCTTACCTAAACTGAAATTTACGTTTCGTGCTCTTATTCTGACTGTAATAAAACGAAAATAGATATTACTGTCCAAATAATGAAAAAGGTTTTCTTCCATTATAGGTAACACAATTAATAGAATATATTATTAATCATTGATTTAGAATAGGTGCCACCTATACTTTGAGATTTGTGGATGGAACAATCCAATTCTAAACACCTTTATACATATTTAGTACGGTACGAATTGTTAATACATACTTACCTAAAATTATTTCTTGAAACTCAGTTGTAACTCTATGCATATGATAACTTCATGAATGTTTAACTCTTTTTAAGGTGATCTGGTATGGATCATAAATGAGAAATAACAAAGAAATAATGATAAACTATAACAAAGAAATAATGATAAACAATAACAAAAAAATAATGAACAATTAAATAAATAATTTATAAACTATAGGATAGCATAATAAATAAATAACCATTGTAAGGTAATACTTTAAATTCGCGAAGACATGTTTTCAATCTTATTGATCAAAATGAACGCCTATAATATAATTAAATATTAATTTATACTACAATTTCAATTTTATTGATATTTCCGATATTTTATAATTAATATACAAGCAGGCTGAGTAGAGTAATATTCCCTAATTGTTCGAAATGTGTTAGCTGACGATCGGCATAGAACGTTCAACAGTTTGTCAATCTTAATAATAATTTACACATAAATCTTACAAATATGTATCATGTATTTACTATTCTATATTTGGAATTGCTGGTTTTCATTTAGAGCACCATTTAAGTATAATATACGTCTCTGTATGTTATAAGTTAAATCTGAGAAAACATCTTTTAATAATGTACACAATTTGATTTTCCACCAAAAGTCAAAAAAAACTATAAATTACCTACCTTTACACCCTAAACTAAATTATTAAACTCAAGTTTCAACTTTAAACTACATTATTTGCTTTACACCATGAAAGTTGTTTTAGTTCCTCTTTTTACGCAAGCGCCTAATGGCAATTCTGCTGGACGTGCGTTCAAGGCGGACTGGTGCCTTGACCTTCACGGATTTTTGTCTCGCGAAGAGTTCGCTACTAGACTTAACCAAATAAATAATCATTTTAAAGGCGTAAATATAGCGAATGAAAATATAAAATCTATATTTTATTTACTCGCTATGATTAGTACATCTTCGGTAACTTTTTTCTCTACCCAATTTTTTGGGGTGATTGGCTTCTTCGCAGGCATCAACTCATGGTTCATTGTATGCTTTTTGGTCAAATATATAATCGAACTAATTGCATTGGCACGCGCAAGAAAATTTAGTAAACGCTTAAACGAACTGTTCGCACGATACAATGAAAATGATAATCCAATTGCTAATTGGAAATTCTGGATGGTTACATCTTACGGAATGTACGTTAGTGGAAGAGATGGAAGAGCTTATGGAAATGGATGTTTGAATGTGCTAAAACTTGGTCCTAGTATTTTTTTTGCCCCACTCTTTACTGACAGTGCATTGATAATACTTGAAATCAATGATGCCCTTTCTGGTCTTTCTGATCTTACCATTAAAACTATCCGCGCAAATACTGGGTCTGAAGCTAATTCACCTATCACAAATGTCCATATGGTTAATATGAACTAAAATTAGTATTATTATTAGTCGATACTTTTCAATCTGTTTAGTCGACTTTAAAAATCATGATTTCTAGTATTCAAAAATTTCTAGTCTTTAGTTTATTATAAAACGCACTTATGGTAGTTTTACACCTATCATATATTTTATTCTATTTTTTATGTTTTTCTAAGTTTTTATAAGTTTTGTTGTATGAAAATTTTAGGATTAAATTTAAGGTTTGTGAAGGGCGCAAAATATTTTTACTTTGAACATTTATATCAATTATTTAGCTAATTTTTGAGAATAGGCGTAAAGCACCATAAATGCGTTTTAATATTCTTTTTTTTTTTGATGTGGGAACAAGGTTTTTTTTAATTTCTATTTCTAAAAAATAACGATGAAAATCTTGTGGCTTTGAATGTGAATCAATAGTTAAATATTTAATGTAAAGAAAACTTGAATCAAAGTTGTATGAATTGTATATTCAAATATATATCAAGTTGATTGTTTATAAAAAAATTCATTATGCAAATTAATATGTTTATTCTAATTCTCATTGAATTTTCCATAATGAACATAAAAATTTAAATATTACATCTAAAGATGGTCACGCGCGTGACGTGCACGATTTGTTAGAGCCCGCGCGGAATTTTTAATATAAAATTATCTGGCCAGTATTAACATATTTAGCTAATTCCTAATTAGAATTTATTTTATTTATTTGCATACCGTTTAACATATGTATATATATATTTGATAAGAATTTACCTTTTCTGTCATTAGTATCTTTTGCTTACGTACCAAAGTATAAATAATATTAAGTCATTCTTTTTAAAAATAAATATAACCTGCATGGTAATCATGATATTTGGAATCATTTAACAAAAATTGGACCAGGTGAAAAGTTTAAGAAAGGACGTGCTCAATGTAATTACTGCGATTAAACCTTGTCGCACAAAAACACGTGGAAATTCACTATTTTAATCAACGATCAAAAATTTAGGCAAAATTACTCGAATTTTTACTAATGAAATTGTGGCTGCTCATCTCTATAATTTATTAGCTGCCCGATACGAAAGTATCGGAGCAGCATTTTGTCTCGAATCGATCACGGGTTCTTCAATCGTACGATCCATTGCTATAATTTGATTTATGCTTGATCGATTTATTGATTGATTGATTTATTGAGTTATCATATGATTTTTGACTTTGTAATTTTTTCGATTAGTAATCGTTAGTAGTATTTAAGGGGAACGGGCTTTTTCCCAAAGAGACTAGTTTCTGTTTTTTCTGTTAACCTGACTTTGTCTGGTTTTTTCGTTCTTCCCTACCCAACCCTCGTTTAGCAGACAGCAGTTGCTTTAAAGACTTAGTTTTGAAGGGCTGGGCTAGATGATAGTCATTGTTTTTAGTCATTGTTTTTAGTTGTGTTTTAGAGTAAGACCAGTCTATCAGTCATAATTGTGTTTCAGTGGCCTGTCAGGATGACAGTTATAAGGAAAAATGTAAATTTGAAGTAAGAGTGGCCTGTCAAGATAACAGTCATAGAAAAAAATGTCTTAGTTTGAAGTAGGAATGATTTGTCATGATGACAGTCACAAAAAAGAATTTCTTTTGTACTAATAAACCTAGTATTTGTTCTAGATTTTATATGCAACATCATGAAGAAAATTTAGTTTTTGAAATAACAAGCATGAAGAGAAATTTTGTTTGGAGACTTAACATAGTAATCAACAGGAAGCAAATTAAGTTTAATGTTATAAAAAAGCATTGTAATTAGAGATTTTAAATAGAGAACCTACAGACAGGTTTCATATATAGCAATTAGCAAGATAATCTGCAGACAGAACCTTTAAATAAACAATAATTAAAATTGCATATATAACTAATTGTAGTTTTATTAATATATAAAATGTAATATTTCTATATTAGTAATAAATAAATATTATATATAATAAAAAAATTCACAAAACTATAAAGATTTTTCTTTAAATTTTTTTTTTTTAAAAAAATTTTTAAAGATTTTTTTAATCAACTTTATTATGCAACTTAACTACTTAAATATAATAAGCTAATAATAAACTATATGAAAAAGTTAATAGTTTTAATATACTATTTTTTTTTTGAATAATACAAAAATTAATTTATTTAAAATTTAGTTTGTATTATATTTAGATTTAACAAAAACAAATAAAAATGATTATTAAATAGTGGGGTGTGGTGACCTAGTGAAGTGGATAGGTTCTAGAGTTCAAATCCCAGTGATGGCGAAAATTTGCAATTCTTTCTGTGTTATGGCTAACTGTCTTCCATGATTGGT
>CAJVQA010005703.1:0-15794 GCA_910591915.1 Cetraspora pellucida
TATATTTCTATAACTATGTTGGTACATTTACTATCACGTGATCGGTACGTGTCCGTAAGCAGAAATATCACGTGACCGGTACGTGTCCGTAGACTTTCCGGGGTAGTTAGCCATCTCACACAAGTCACATGATATTTAAAATGTATAATAGAATAATTTGCATAGTTATCTCTATACACAAAATTCGATACCCCACCTAAAGTTTGTACAAAACTAGAGATTTACATAATTTAAAATGATAAGTCCGCCGTTCTAAATAATGTCTATTTTTTTATTTTTTTATTTTTTTATTTTTTTTTTTTTTACTTATTGCAATATGTCCATGAACATAATTGCGTCAAATCCTTTTACTGTGACAAAGGAAAAACTAAATTTGTTAAAAGTTCGAAAATGATTCAAAAAAGCTGATAAACTTTGAGTATCGATGATAATGCTGCAGCAACTGCGGCAGTGATGTCGATCATTTTAGTGAACTTTGGGGGCCGCCCTGGCAAACTCTACGTATCATGCTTCATGATTTCCTGAATCTCGAATTCTAAATAAAAATAAAAAGATAATCTCCTAATCCTCATAAATTATAAATCAATAATGACCTGCATCACTAAGTTCATCAAATTGTCTGGGACCTGTTGACCAGATGCTTCTAAATTTCTCACTAGATCCCCTGCAAATTTATCTTCTTTTTGGGTGATAAGTGTATAAGCTGTACCTTTCTCTCCTATACAAATTAATAAACAATTTAATAAATTATCTAATGATATATATTATTTCATTTCTAGTTCAAATTAATTTATTATATATATTACCTACTCGGCCTATTCTACCAATCCGATGTACATGTGAATCTGTCACGTGCGATATCATAATTGATGACGGTCTTGACAGCCTTTATATCAAGTCCTCTTGCTAATTGTTTAATAATTTCAATAAGAGTAATAAAAACTAATAATATAATGAAATAAAAAATCCACTCAGTCGTACCCACCAGCTACATCAGTCGCAACCATGATAGGAAATTTATTATTTTTGAAATCCTTCAACACCTTGTCACGATCGACCTGCATCATGTATTTATATTAAAACAAGATTTATCAAATAAAGGTACTTCAAAAAGGTACTTTGAAAATGAAATTTTGAACTTACATTCATGACCAACTTGGTTCAAATTGCTTGAAAGTGCTTCAACGCCATCTTTTCGACTAACAAAAATGAGAACACTACCTTCTTGATAGTAGAAAATGGTATATTAACTTAAAAATTTAAATTCAATTGATTAATGCGGACAGAGTGAAGCTTACCAACACGAAATGATACTAAATGGTTCATTAACCAACTCCATTTGTATCCGTCATCAGCAAAATTTCTATCTCTTGCGTAATATCAGTATTCGCCTATAATTTGTTCACATTGTTAAAATTGAAATATTATATCTAAAAAATATAAAAAATGCGAAAAGTACCTGGCCAACACTACCAATGGAAATTCTTACTGGTTCAGTAGTTACTTCGCGAGCTAGAATCTCAACTTTTTGGGAAATGTCGCGCTAAACAATAACGCTACATGATATTCCGGAAATGAGAATATTCTTATATAAATATTAAATTACTACAATAGCTTTTGATCCATACTTTGCCTATCTGGTCTAACATTGTCGCAAATGGAACGGACTTGCGGTTCTTGAGAAAGTGAAATACATATAACAATGAATCCCATTATATATTTCTTAGTTTTAAGATTGATAATATGTAAAATTGTAATGTTACACACCAAAGCCAAGATCAAACATTCTGTCAGCTTCATCAAGGACTAAGGAGCTAACTCGTCGAAAATTCGTCGCTTTCATTTTGACCATATCAATAAGTCTTCCCTGATTTCAAAAATATATTAAAATTTTGTTCATTAAAATTTAAATCATCAAAAATAGTTAATATTATAAAACAATTTATTTTTACTCACTGGGGTACCCACTAGTATCTCCATTCCACCAGGTCGGAGTTCTTTGAATTGATCCATTTTTGAAGCACCTACATAAACTGCTGCAACTCTGCATTTGGAAGGAACAGGGAGAGTAGTGTGTGCGTCGTTTTTGATTCCATTCTACCAATATGGAACAAATTTTATATTTTTGATTTTTACCTCAGACCGTAACTCTTTGCAAATTTTTTGACTTCAATGTATATCTGGCTGGCCAATTCTCTTGTCGGTGCTAATATTAAACCAATTGGCCCTTCGCCTATTTTAAACAAGCACAAATTTCATATATATGATTAAGATTTTTTTTTTTTTTTTTAAAAAAAAAAAAGAATATATATATGTAACAAATTATGTCCACCTTTTTGTAATTCTTCTTGATCCATGATATGTGTCAACATGGGCCAAATAAAAGCGGCGTTTTACCGGAACCTTATGCAATTATAAAGGAAATTGTTTAATTGAATTCATAAAAGTCTTTATAATTAATCGAGATAATAATAATAAAGTCCACCTGTTTTTGCAATACCAATAATGTCTCTACCGGACATTGCAACAGGTACCGCCTGATATATTAAAGAAATATTTGAAAGTTTTAAGTTTCAAAAAAAACAAAAAACAAAAGTGTTATGTTGTAATACCTGCTGAATTCCCGTTGGTTCCGAGTATCCGACTAACTGACTGATCAAGCACAAAAATCTCTAAATCAAATCCTGATACTAGGATTCCGTAAATTTCCGAATTTCTTAAGCTAAGATCCTGATACATGTATCGGTATTTACTAAATCTGTAAAAATATGACACAATCAGCATAGCGGGCTTTCATTGTGATTGGCTGATTTTTGAAGATCATCCCATGATATTGCAAAATACGATTGGTTAATCGATAATCAAAAATCGTTTAAGGCGAAGATATTTTATACGAAGCTAAATTGTGACAAAATATTTTATATAAGACTAAGTTGGTCTTAATAAAGCACTACTACAAAGATCTCACATTTAAGAGTCTAAGACACTAAGCCTAGCGCAAACAAGATCCCACAAACAAGGATCTTATTAAATAAATACACGAATTAAAAAAAAAACAAAAAAAAAGACGAAAAAAAAACTAGAAAGATGCAGAAAATATACTAAAATCTAACAAAAAACGTATAAACTAACTTTAATCGAAATACTAGTTTTATTGGTGTAAAACTATTTTAACCTTAATTAATAATCTTAAACGTGGTATTACGTTCTAATCTCGAGATTCACAACCTTATATTTCAACACAGAACACAGCGTGTTGCTAAGCTGCGTTACTAAACTATTTCTAAACTATTCCACTAAACTATCCCACTAAACTATTCCACTCGTAGTATCTGTTTTAGGATCATAAATTACTCATAATAAGATAAATTAGCGAAAATAACTCAAAAAAAAAACAAATTACTAAACTCAATAATAGATTCGTATGTTATATTTATGACTTATTTGCTAAATTGAAACGTTCAAACATACCTCTCATCTAACTTCCGAATTACCTCGTGAATTATCGAATTACTTTGTCAGTTTATAAAGCAAAGCATAAACTTCCGATTTTTTTTGTCTTACCTTCTCGGAATTCGTATTCGTGGCTTCGAATTCAATCTCGTGATAGAAAATCGTTACTTTAATAAGACTTTCTTATGATAATATGATCTTCAAAAATCAGCCAATCATAATAAAGCCCGCTATGCTGACACAATCGTATCATAGTTGTCTTTCATATCCGAGATGCTTTTTTCTTCAGATTGGTTGAAAGGGCTTTTGGAAATTTTGCCTATTATGTATTGAAAATGCAGTAGCTTGTTTTTTAGAAAAGTTTCTGTATTTCGATATCCATGTACTGTTTCTACCAAAAAGTCAGGCTTTTTCCCTCTTTTAATCTCTGTAATTTCGGAATTTTCTTCATCTGACGAAATCAAATTTCTTCTTTTTGAGCCAGTTGACTGATGTTCATTATTCACGTATTGGATACCAATGAATTCCCTACTGATTATGGTAAAAGCAAATGTGGTTACATCTGCTTGCCAACTTCCTTCATTTAATCGTTTCTTTGGCTTTGAATATTTTTTAGTATTTCTTAGTTGTTTACTAAAATACAAAATAAATAAAGACCAAAAAATGTTAATAAACAGATAATAGTTATAGAATCTCATAAATTAAATAAAATAATACAAGTGATTCTTGAGTTCATTAAAACCATTAGCACTTATTGTTTTTTTACTGCTTTATTAATGAGACATCCTGTCGTATTACTAATCTGATCCCATTCGTCTTGGGTAAATTTTGTTCTGATCCAATCTTCCGGATAGGCCGTATCCAGAATTGATGAAATAATGGGATTATTTTTTCTTGTATATTCAGCATTATAATCATTTATAATGTCTTTGAGTTTGGCTTGTACAATGAAAGATGAATCTTGTGTTTCAATAACCCATGGCCATTTTTTAAAATGTTCATATTCACTTTTAAAGAGTGTAATCTTATTTTTCGTAAAAGGTACTGGTTCATTTTTTCGTGTAGGAAGTTTTGTTTCCTAATACAATAAATTTTTTGAAAAAGCATATAAGACAATTAATATTTGCTTTATTCCTTTTTAAAGATTTTATGTCTTATACTGATGATTCAAAAAGTACAGTATATTATGTCTCCTATCATAAAACAAGAGGATGCATCTCCACAACTAAATCTTCTATTGCCAAACAGGAGAATGCATATAACAACTAAGTTTTCTACCGCAAAACAAGAGAATAGTCTTAGTGGTCAAACGCTTCACAAAACACACCTCTGCTATTACTATGCATCTCTACAATAGAAGGGTTATTAACGATACACCTCTACAATAGAAGAGTTATTACTATAATAGGAGAGAACACTATTATAGTTTCATATTTGAACCGTATTTCATCATTACCATTATAAATAGAAATAAAAAAAAATTGGAAACCCTACCTGAGACTCACGTAACTTCTGCAAATAAGTATCCGCATTAATTGACTTATCACTTAGCTTTTGGCCTAGCCAATTTTCATATACGAATCTTATAAAAGCGTTAATACGTCCAACCTTTCCACACCGATTATTCATAAAATAAAAAAAGGTTTTTAATTCCACTCTGCTACATTTCTATTAAAGTAAGCATGAGCTGTTCGATAATATTGTTTCTCTAGTCTTGTTAATGGGTTTCCATTTTTTTGAGGATAAGAATATGTGACGTTTTGAATTTCAGTTAGCACAAATGCTTCACTCATTTTTGATATTTGAGATGATATCGAATAGGATATCATGAAAAAAAAGTGGTTTATATCTTGAAAGACGCGTATGTTTTTGCCAATCAGATTGTCTAGTAGATGTAAACATAACGATAATCTTACATGACATTTCCTTTTCAAGAAATAAGAGGCAAGAAAAGAACCGTACTTAAAAGTAAAAACACCACAATTTATTTTCGTAATTTTATACTTTATATAGTATTTTTATGATTGCCTTATCAGTAGAGTTGGGGACACAAGGTTGAGAAGCATGCCTATGGGACATGCCCTTTGAACAAAAGGCAGGCATGCCTCTACCATGTGATATAAAGCTATACCAGGAACGGAGTATGAAAAAAACATAGGGTATGGTTTACTTAAGAGTTAAATGGTTTAGCATATGATTGGGTTATCCTTCATCGTGACCTTGTGTAGCACCCCGAATAATTATTCATGGTTTAGTAAAAAAAAAAAAAAAACAAACTTATAAATGAGCACGTACATCTGTAAAATCAAAGAAATTTTTTGTCACAAAAATTAGTGACCCAATGTAAATTTAAAGTCCTCAATGCTAAATATTTTGTAATTTTCATTTTTTTTCATCAGATTTTTTATCGGGCAGATAAAATGATAATCACTGATTGTCAAAGACTTAACCGAAAGAATTTGTCGATCCTTTCTAAATACATAGATATGTTTTTTTGCAGGGCCCAGAATTTTGGGTCAGATTCACCGAAATTGAGTGATGCTAACTAACCAACTATATAGCAGTCAGACATTGACTTCATTAATAGGTTTTTAGGCCCAGTCACTAAAATTCAAACCAATATTCAGATTGCAAGTACTATCAACTTCTTTTGTAAAGAGACATTTTCTTATACCAGGAATGGATTGCAATGAAGAATATGGTTTCCCGTGACTGAAATGGAGTCTGTGTAGATTTCCCCCGTTCCTGGTTTCGCGCGACAACGTTGCGCAGCTACTTATGGGTTAATTTCCTACTTTTATCTAATTGGTTGATTCAAATTAAACGCTTGCATATTAAAGTTATTTTTAACTTTAAAAGTTAGAATTTCTAAATGCTCTACGTTTAACAATTTGTTGTTTATCACTCCACCTTCTCTTTATTTCTCATTCATTATATAAATATATAATTATTAAAATATTTAATTTATTGCTTATAATCTATTTTTCATTTGTGACGTTACTTTTTCGCCTCTGTGATTTTTATACACTTAGCTTTTTGTTTCGCTTTCATGATCTTTATTTCTACATTTTTTCTGTGGTTATTTTATTTATATATAATTTATCTTTCATTTGTAATGTTATTTATATCTTTCGAATAAATTATTTATTTATTTACCTGTGATTTGGGACATTATCGCATTTTTTTACTGTGATCTTATCTTAATTTTTTTTTTGCGCTCATAATTTCAACTGCATTTTCCTTTTAGTAGTTTATTTGATTTCTTCGTGATTCTATCTGTATTTTATTTTTAGCTTTCGTTTTCTGTATTTTTTGCTTTCGTGATTTTATTTATGCTATTTATATCTTTTGAATGAATTTAATAACAAATTTTATAATAACATTTAATTTATATGCAGTTAATTCATATTGATGCTGTATTTATTAGTTACATATTTGTTTTATTTGCTTTCGTGATTTTATCTATTTATTTTTTTGAATTGTTATATATTTAATAAAATGTAATTTATATAAAATTAACTATATACTGTATACAATCGATTCTAATGTTTAATATTTTATGTTCATAAATACTAAATACATATAGTATGAATATCTTGACAATAAAAATTAGTGTTGAATGCTTAAAAAAAATTTTAATAAAGTTTACTTATTTAATATTATAAATTGTTAGTAATTAATTAGTAAATTTGTTAAATAAATAAATAATATGTTATTTATAAAATTAATAATTGATTATACATTTGTAAATTCTATACTACATTATAAAATACTACATTATAACTATGCAGCTTATAGTTAAATGCTATGCTGCGATCAAACTACTAAAATGTCATATTGTATCATGTTTAAATACTAATAGCAATTAATTTATCAAAACTGCCAATATTATAAGTTGACAATTTTGTTATTATTTATAATTTCTATATATTATCTTTATTCATAAATATCTAAAGAATAAAGATACTAATTTGATTCTAAATGTATGCAATAAATGTTTCTTTACTAACATGTTTAAAAATATAAAAAGCAATCATAGTAATGTGATGTTTTCAAATTAGAATTAATTAAAATTTTTTTTTTGTTTTTATCTTAAACTGAATTTCTTATAATATATATTAAAAGTTTTTTTTTTTAAAAAAAACCATCATGGCTGGTGAATCTGATCTAATTGATATAATTAATATTATTGACAAGGTTGATAAAAATAAAGATGAAAATCAAAATAATAATATTCAAATATATACTTATCTTGAGTTGAATATATATAAAGAATGGATCAAAAATGGTCTTTCTAATATTTTTGAAGCATATTATATTCAGCATAATAGACAAAAAAATAAAAAATCTGAAGTAAATAAAATATATCTGTATTATTATACTAAAAAACCTAAAGTTACAACTAAAATTATTAATCAAACTATGATTTCTTTATTAAGTCATAATAATCTTTATTTAATTCAAAAACTATCTAAAAAATAAGATATAAATTCTATTTAAAAGTATTAAGATATTATGATAAAAAAGGTAGCTTAATTCACATTGTTTATTATATACTTTATAATAGATATTTTTCTGAAACTGATGAATATTTACAAAATATTTAATTATTTCATCAAGCAAAAGAATGAATTAAAAAAAGAGCACAAAATATGATAAATTAACACAAATATTATCAATAATTTATCAACATATTAATAAAATTTGTGATATTGACAGCCTAGACTTTTTATCTCTAACTCAAAAATAAAATGCATATTTATTCTATATCAATGTCTATAATATAGTCTATAAAGAAATAAAAGTTATAATTTTTCTAAATAATAATGATTAAGGTTATGATGAAGATATATCTGTCAATAAATAAAATTGCCTCATTTCAAGAAGATGAATCATATATTTGTAATAATCTAATTTAGAACTCAGATTTGAGTCATCTATATAAGTTTTAAACTGAATTTCAGAAGAGCATACTAAAATATAAAAGCATTAAAACTGTATATTTAAAAGAAACCCATAGAATAACACTATATAAAAAAATCTTTTTATTATAATAGTGCAAGATAATAATAATAAGCAAGGCATTTCTATAGTACATTTAAGTTCGGAAAAAAAATAAGTAAAATATTAGTTTACTGGCTTTTAAATTTAAAAAATCAAAATAAAAACTAGGTATCACATATCTTTCTTATAGACTGTAATAATGCATGCCAAATTGCTATTAATTGGGTTTTTTCTAATGCAAAAATCTTGCTTTGCCAATGGTATATAAAAAATAGCTAGTAAAAAAATAAAGGCAAGCTTAAAAATAATAATTATTTTAGTGCTTATAACAATAAAACTTAATGAACAAAAAAGCAAACTGCATAAAAAACTACTTTAAATAAGCTCAATACTATAATATGACTATGTAATACTTTGCAAGTACAATATAAATTTAATAATTTTTTTTATCAATAGACTAAATTTAGTAAAATAGCATAAATTAAATATTTTGAATATTTAAAAAAAATATATTATATAAATTATAAAAAGTGAATTGATGTTTATAGGTTATATGAATAACAAAAAATAAATATAATAAAATTTGTTAAATTATAACACAAAAAATTTAAATATACTTATCTGTATACTAAACAAAACTATCAAATTTATAATCTAATTTGAACTTTAAAAGCTGCCTTAACAGATATGAATTTGAATGCAAAGCTGTCAATTTAATGATTAAAAAAATGAAACTTTATCAAAAATAACAATAATATTAAGAACTTGCTAGATTAGATCTAGATAGCTTTGTGATACCTAATGAATAATATTATCTTGTAAAATCATTTATTGATTATAATAACAGTTAAAAATTAATATTAAGAACAATATACAAAAAAATATTAATATCAAACTAGCAGAATTTAAATACACATGCTCAAATTATAAATTTTATAGCATGGCATACAAACATATATATGCTGTATGTTGCAAATTCTATTTACTACCAATGTCTGAAGTTTTATTCTTTTAGAAAATAGAGGTGCTCAATTCAGAAAACATTGTTGATATCTTTTTTGATGATTGGATAAGTGCAATCTAAAAAGTTTGAGATTAGCATAATTAAGAAAATCAGAATCAAATAATAGCAGCTAATTTGAAGACAATAATAAGTATAGCAATAAAAAAAAATAAAAATTGTCTTATATAACAGATGCTCTATTTTCAACTTTAAGCTAAGTGGCACTAACTATTTTATTAAAAAATAGTAAAAATAATAATTAATATTAGTGCAATAAATAATTATAAAAAATAATAAAAAACAATAAAACTTCTCTATTTATTTAGAACTGTTAATTTGAAAAAAATTGTTAAATTTTATTTTCTAATTAATTTAATCTAAAACATAATATAGCAACTTTCATATTTTTAATTTATTTATCCTATTATTTAATATACAGTATAAAAAAATATACTACTGTATAGTATAAATTATAGTAGTATTTAAATCTAAGCAGGCATTTTTAAAGTTAATAAATAATAAAAAAATTTCTAAATAAATAAGTTGTTGTTTAGCAAAACCATACTTAAAGTATATATTTTTTATATACTCTAAGCATAGTTTTGCTAAACAATAATTCAAATAATATAAATAAATTATATCTAGATAAGTGTAAATAAGTAATGAATTAAAAGGCTTATTTAGATAAAAGGTTCAAATTATAGAATTTACAAAACAAAATATTTACTTATAATTTTTTTTTATAGTTTTTATTGAATAAAAAAAATTTTGCATTTTGATTAAATAATAAAAATATTGTTAAAACAGTATAAAGATTTAAAAAAACAAATATTATACTAAAATTTTGCTTTTATTAGAACACAAAAGATAGTTTTATAACAAAAATTTTAAGTTACTAGTAATTTTTAAAATTTTAAAAACTTCAATTTTTTTTATAATTTTTTTTTTTTTTAAATATTAATAGTGAGGCCATGCTTTTAACTTTATTGAAATTCAATTGAAGTTTTTATAAAGAAAAGCTTACTTTTAAATTACATATGAAGAATAAAGACTTAAACATATAATCTGTGACCTAAACTTATTTTTATAATTTTATATTATATTTAATCTTATAATTTAATTAGTAAAAAAAAGATGATTTAATTTATATTATTCAATTAGAAACAGCGTTTATTATTGTATATATATAATTTTTTCATACAAAAGAGATTTTTATAATAGGATGTTTAATTTGAATTAACTAATTAGATAAAAGTAGAAAATTAATTTATATTAACTTATAATTAGTTATAATTAGCTGAATATATATAGATTATTATAAAATATTATATAAGCTGTTAGGTATTTAGATGCATCTAGCAGTAGAATTGGGGTCACAAGGTTAAAAAACATGTCTATAGAGCATGCCTAGTATATACCCTTTGACCAAAAGGCATGTCTTTATCATATAATATAAAGCTATTATATAATTGGCTAATTTGATAATTAGCCAATTATATTAAAGCCTACTATTGCTAATTACAATAAGATACTAGCTCTTATGCTTAGATAATGTTCTAAAATTAGATATTAATTGTTTTAGATCTCAGATTTTGTAATTTTTTAGATTTATTTTGTAGTTATTATACTATAGTTGAACAGCTTCTGTTATCACTGTAGTTAAAAAAAAACTACAGATTAACAATATCTTTTGTTTGCTATATATGTTAAAAATTTCTTTTCTCTTTCTATAAGATTTGTCTCTGTAATTCTTATTATTGCAATTTTTTTTTTCTGCTTAGTTGAGCAGATTTTTCAACTTCTAATCTTTAGTTTTAAGCCTATTAATATTGTAACATGCCATTTTTATTTCTTTTTTTCCTTCTTTTTATTTTTCTTTTAACAGTCTTTGCTTTGTCTTTATACTTTCTATTTTTCTTTTTCTTTATCTGACTTTTTATCTTCTTGACAAAAAGACTTTATTTCTTTTTTTTCTTCAAATACCTTTTTTTTACCTCATAAAAATTTTTCTATCTTCTTGTCTACATTCATTGGTTCAACTATGACATCTTTAGAAACAGTTAGGTTAGTCT
Organism: Cetraspora pellucida; assembly: GCA_910591915.1. Taxonomy (NCBI): domain Eukaryota; kingdom Fungi; phylum Glomeromycota; class Glomeromycetes; order Diversisporales; family Gigasporaceae; genus Cetraspora; species Cetraspora pellucida. The sequence goes on from CAJVQA010005703.1 coordinate 11,533, forward strand.
ATTTTATTTTTTTACTTTCTTCTTTAGTTTTTCTAATTTTTCTAGTATTAGATCTAGAATATTATCAATATAAGAATTTTTTTTTAAGGTTGAGTCTAGATTACTGTTTTCTTTTTACTTATTTCTTACTTTTGATTTTTAGTAGCCAAGTTTCTTTTATTTTTCTTATATTTATGATTTTTGTTGATTTTCTTTTCTTATTTATTGCTTCTGTTATTTTCATACTTCTCTATATTAGAGATTTTACTAATATTATCATTATCAATATATTTTGTATTTATGTTTTTTTTCTTTGTTTATGTATTTATCTTTTCTTTCTTTATAATTTTGCCAAAAAGGTAGATAATTATTAAATCTTATTAGCTTTGTCTGTGCTGCTTTTATTTTTTCTATTAATGCAAAAGTAATTATCACTGATCTTCTTTGGTTTCTATTTCTGTTAGATAATATATATACTGATTTTGCTTCATTTTTTCTTAAATATTATAATAATAATACTTTTGATGCATTACTTAGGAGCTCTATTAATCTTGTTGTAAATTGATTTTGCATATTACATTGATTATAATCTTCTTTATCTAATATTATTTTTGCTAGTCTATGTACTCCTATTGGTAGTGACTACAGAATATTTTTTTCTCTAATGTTTTTGTTTTAACTACTGCTAGTGCTTTGTATTTAGATTTTTTGATATATTTTATATGAGCTTTTTTAATATTTCTGCACATGTAGCTTACTTCTTCTGTATTAATATTAGCTAGTAAATCTCATATTGTTAAGTATAATTCTGCTTCAAAAACATCTTCTGTTAAGTGGCCCACTTCTTTGTAATCCTCTTTTTTTTGTCTGATAGGATTTTTAGACTTTTTTTCATCTCTTTTTTTGTCTTTATATACTTGCTAGTGCTGTTTTCTTTCTTGTCTTTTTGGCTCTTTTGAAATAATTTTAAGCTATTTACCTTCTTTTTCTTTAATTTTTTCTATTGCTGCATTTCTACTAAACTTATAGTTAAAGTTCACTTCTGTCCAACTATTTTCTTTTTTGAAAACTTCTTGAATTGACTTAATGTGATAGTTTTCTTGAAAGATCCATTAAGTATATTTTAGTTTTTCTTTTTTGTTTTCTTCTAGTACTATATATATTGGTATATTTGCTTTAAAAGATTTATTCTTGTCATATATGTGATTTTTTAATAACTATTGATTATGCTTGATTGTATTTATGAGTGTTAGTGTTTCTTGATTCTTTTCTTTTGCTTTTAGCTCTATAATTTTTTTATCTATATCTTTAATATTTTTTTAAATTGTATATTCTATTATCTATTAACATTTCTTAATCTTTTTCAGTTTGCTTTTTTTCAACATTGATCTTTTATTTTGTTGTACTAGCTAATAGCTTTTCTAAAACTATATTTTGAGAATTACTGAAACTTGGTTGTTGTATAGTTAAAATACTTAGTTTCTCTATTTGTCTTATAACACTCTTTAAGTTTTGGTTTATCTTTTCTTTTTTATTTGTTCATTCTTGGTTTCTTTTTTTCTTTTCTGATAAAATTACTTTTCTTTTTTCAACTTCTTTAACCTTTTTAGTTCTTTCTATTTTTGTTTCTTTTTTAATGTTTCTTCTTTGTTAAAATTCATTTGAGAGTTAAAGAAGTTTAGGTTTACATCTATTGCTAATAGTTTTGTTGCCTATTCTTTAATAATACTATATAGTACTATGTACACTTCAGCTATTCTAAGCACTTCAAGAATTTGGTCATAAAAAAGTAAATCCTTTGCTGTAATATTTTTCAGATTGTAGACTGCTAAGTTTTTTGTTATATATTCTAAGTTATCTGAATTTCTAATACATTTTGATAAAATCTTATTTAGTATTTTGCTATCTATATATCTATAGTTTCTATCTTCAAACCCTCTAATATGTTGAATTAAAACTATGTCTAATAGCAATCTTATTCTTGTTTGTACTTCTATTTTTAAACTTTTCTGTTGTTTATCTATTTATTTAGTGCCTGTGTTTGTACTTATCTATATTTCCTAATAGGGTTATTTGTTGTTAAGAGTAATATAATATTTTGTTGTTTGTTGTTGTTTATATTAATAGCTGGTTATATGTTCTAATATTGTTTTTTGAATCTAGAGTACTTTTCCAATTTCTTTAAAAAATTTGTTCAAAAAATTTTAAAGTTAAAAAAGGTTTATTTTCAAAGATTTTGCTTATATTGTTGCTAAGACAAAGTATTTGTGTTCTGTATACTGTGTCTTTTTAGTTAGAAGTTTAAATAATGTTTGTTAAATCAGTTTTGTATTTTTTTGATATATTCACTTTAGCTATATTTTGAAAAAAGAATTAGTAGAGAATATTTTTTTGAAAATATTGTATCTATTTAATTTTATTTGAAATATATAAAAGATACTTAATTTTCTTAAAAGACAAAAAAACAGAATTTTTATAGATAATATATATATATAAATAAGAGATTTATTTTATAATACTATAGCACTATAGTACTAGAGTATTGTAATCAATTAAAATTTAAGATTAGATGTAATATGTAAATCATTCTTTTGTATAACAAAAATACTAAATTTTTAAAAAATTAATTATATCTCAAAATTTTGACTAGAAAATCATCTTTTGTATATTAATAAAAAAAATTTCTTGCAAAATTTTAATATAAGTTATGCTTTGCCTAACTCTAACTTAATTTTAATCTAAATCTAATTAAAAGTTTTATTTTTTATAAAACAAAAGATTGTTTTAATTTACATATTATACTAATTATATGTTTATATATAGAATAGCACTATGATACTATAGCACTATAATAATATTTCTTATAAATAATTATAATAAAAAATACTATATTGCTAATAAATAATATATATAGTAATATTAATATATATAAAAACTAAAAGATATAATAAATATGTTATATATATTATAAATATTATATATAAATGCAGAAGACTGAGTTAATAATGCTTAGGCCCAATGTACTAGGGAGACTACAATATCTTTCACAGCTATGCAAACTGAGCTTAAAATAATAAGTAATCTTGCAGAAACATCTTATTATTCTTTAAATTTTAACTCTTTACCTAACTTCAAAAACCTTTTTTGTTATAATATCTTTTTAATTAATTATAATCTTTTAATCTTACTACTTAAACAAACATTACTATCTTTTATCCAAGATCTAAAAAATAACTTCTTTAACAAATCTTTTAAAATTTCTTTTATAATATACTTACTAAAACATATATCTATAAAAATCTAAAATATAAACTTTTATCTAATCATATATTTCTTTCAAGTTCACATTATTATCTATACAATAACCTTCTTATTAAATTACATTTCCAATACTCAACTTCTTATACTATCTCAAATAATATTTTCTTCAATATATATAATAATAATAATTCAAATCTTACTTCTTCTAATTCACATAACTCTAACTCTACAACTACTAATAATATATCTTTTTTACAAAACAACATTCTTATCTATTATCTCAATTTCTATAAAAATTGGTTTTCTAAATATTAATGATTTACTTTAATATTCAAAAAAACTCTTACTTATTAACATTATCAACCAACATAATTTTGATATCTTTGAACTATTAAAAACATATTTAACTTTAAAAAAAAATATATATATTAACAAGGATCTTCAAAACTATAACAGCTTCTGAAGTTCTTATGAAAATTTTTATCAAACAAGTATTGAAATTTTTATGTATAACAGAATCTTCAAATATGTAACTAGAACATATAATTATAATAGTCATATAATTGGTCTCAATCTATATTTTAAATATAATTCTATTTATATTCTCCAAATTTATTTTTTAATAGCATAAAAAAAACAATGTTTTGAAATTCAAGAACAAATTATTCAACTTTACAACAACTTCAACTATCAACTAATAATATTTAGTAATTTTAATAGTATTTCTAATCCACACTTGAATAGAAATCCTTCTAAAAACATCTCTATTTCAGAATCTTAAATTCTTAAATATCTAATTAGTTATTAATTTAAAGATATATATTGACTTTTTTTTTTTAACTTACAACTTTACTTTTACTCACTTAATCTCAAACAATAAAATTAACCAAATATGAACAAATCTAAGCATATCTCAAATTGACTATACTGATATTCTTGAGGATAAGGGGTGTGGCGACCTAGTGAAGTGGTCAGGTTGTCAACCCCCAAGTGGCAGGTCCAGAGTTCAAATCCCAGTGTCG
>CAJVQA010005704.1:0-15793 GCA_910591915.1 Cetraspora pellucida
AAGCTGTAATTATTCTCAATTGTCTTTTGTAAAACAGCTTCAAAATATATTTAATTGTTCTTTTGGGGATTTTAACTTTTTGTAATGCTAGTTCAAGACTTTCGAGAAGAACTTAGTCAAAAGCCTTTTTCATATCTTGCAACAGTATCCATACTTCTTTATCTTTTTCTTTCACTTCCTCTATTATTATATTTAAAATTTGCACTGGTTGCTCTGTTAAGTTTTCTGAAAGGTCTGCAAAGTTTGGTCCTTTAAGTATTTCTCTTTTCATAAATACTTTGGCAAGCCTTTTCGTTAACACCTTTGTTACAACTTTTTTGAATATTTCAATTAGTGCTATCGACCAGATGTTGTTTAAACTATATCCCCATTCTACATCTTTTGGTATTGGATATACTTGTGCTATCTTCTATTGTGTTGGAACTTCTCCTATCTCTAAGTATAAGTCTGTGAAGCTTCTGAAGATTCTTTATGTTTTTGTTTCTACTTTCTTGATCAGTATGTAGCTTATATTTAAGATACCCAGAGCTGTTTCTGTTTTTAGCTCTCTTAATGTCTCTTCTTATTCTTCTTCTTTGATTTTCTCTTTACATTCTATATACCATTCCTCTTTAATGTTTTCTCTTAGTTTGTATATCTCTTTTTACTTTTCTGTTATTGTTTCTAGTTTAGTATTTTTTTTCCTAAACTGTATTCTATAATGTTTTGCTATATTCGTCTTGACCTCCTCTGGTTTCGTTATTAAGATTGTATCCTCTTCTACTTGCTTAATAAGCCTATTAAGCATTATCTTTTTATATGGCTTATTTAGAAGACTGGCAAGCATTTTCCCTTGGTTTGTTTTGATCATTTCACATCTTTTGTCTACATTCTCTTCTATTTGTCTTCTTTGTGCTTATTCCCAGTCTCTTTTCTTTTTTTCCTGTAAAAGCTTTTGCCATCCTTTTATATCTTCTATCCAAGCATTTAATCACTGCCTTGTAATTTCAGTAGCTTTGTCCCTATTTTGTTGCCTAGCACTTTTAATTGTTCATTTGTCTCATTTCTTTTTTTTTTGTTAATTCTTGGTCTTTTTTTGTCTTTGCATATTTGATTAATCTTTGTAACTTTACAATATCTTTTTCTTATTATTGTGTTTTCTGACTAGTTCTTCTATTTGCTATTGTGTTGTATATTCTTTTTTTAGGCAAGTGCTTATTTGCTGCAGTGACAATTACTTCTTCTATTGTATCTTATATATTATTTAACTTGTTTATATGATCCTTTATGTCTTGTACTTTTGTTTGAATATTTTTTAGACTTTCCTTTACTTCTAATCACTTTTGCAACTCCTGCACATAATTTTCCTAATTTTCTGGTTTTGTCTGATTATATAAATATAGTGTTCTTGATTGTCCTTTTCTCTTAACCTTTGCTTTGCTGTTTTTTTTAACCATATGTTTAATCCATATTTTTGCAGTTATTATTCTATAATCACTATCTGTAATTCCTTCTGTTTCCTTAATGTTTGCTTTTTGCAAATCCGAGCCCAATTCCTCTGTTATCCAAATATAGTCAATTCTTGTTGCAGCTTCTTTGTTTGACCATGTGTAATTTTGGCTTGTCAAATGCATATTTCTATATATGTCTATGAAGTTTTGTTTTTTCATCCAATTAAAGATCGATAATTTTTTAAAATTTTCTGGCTATGTATATTGTCTATCTAATATATTGTCTGCTGTATGATTAAAGTCACCCATAATCACAACTTGTGTTTGTTTTTTCTGTTTAGTAACTGTTTCTACAATCTTTTGTTGGATGTTTTTCCCTATTGTCTTGTTATTTAGTGGTATATAGACTCTTATCACTACTAGCTTTAGTTGTTTGAAGTAAAGTGTAATCTCTAACATATATTTATTTATTCTCTTAATTGCACCCACATGCTTTTCTCATTGTTCTTCTATTAGTATTCCTACACCTGAATCTTTTTTCTTATCTTCTGCTGCATTTGACTAATACTCTATATAGTTCTTGTTTGCTACATGTGTTAGAGACCTTTCTTCTCTTTCGGTAATATTGTTTCTGTAATTCCTAATATTGCAATTTCCTTTTCTTCTGCCCAGCTGAGCAGATTTTCTAATTTCCAACCTTTGGTTTTAAGTCCATTGATGTTGTGGCATGCTAGCTTTATCTCTTTCTTTTCTTCTTTCTATTTTTTTTTTAATAGTTTCTCTCTTGTTCTTATATCTTTAACTTTTTCCTTTTCTGCTCTGTATCCTTCTTCTTGACAAGGAGATCTTATTTCTCTTTCTTCTTCAAAAGCTCTTCTTTCATTTTGTAAAAATGCTTCAATTTCCTTGTCTATATTCATTGGTTCAACTGTGGCATCTTTAGGAGCATTTAGGTTGGTTTATCCCATTATTTCCTCTGTCTTCTTCTAAGCTTTCTAATCTTTCTAGTATTTATTCTAAGATATTTTCGATATATGAAGTTTCTTCTTGTGTCTGAGATTGGATTTCCTTTTCTTTTTTTATCTTCTTCTGCTTCTGGTTTTTGATTATTGAACTCTCTCTGTAATGCTCTTTATTTCTATTATCATTTCTGTTCCTGTTGTTTTTTTGTTTAATTTCTTTTCTTCGATTATTTCTATATACTTCTTTATCAGAGCTTTCACTATCACAATTTTTTTTTTGTAGCTCATAGTGTTATTTTTCTTTTCACTTTTTCCTTTCTTTTCAATATAGTCTGACCAAAATAATAAGTGATTGTTAAATCTTATTGGCTTTGTTTGTGCTGCACTCATTTCTTCTTCTGTTGTGAATGTTATTGCTGCAGATCTTCTCTGATTTCCATTTCTGTTAAATGGAATATATACTGATTTTGCTCCTCTTTTTTTCAGGCATCGTAATAGTAAAACTTCTGATGCATCACTTGGTAGTTCTAATATTTTTGCTGTGAATTGGTTCTGTGAGTTGCATTGGTCGAAGTCTTCTTCTCCTATAGTAACTCTCGCTAGCCTATGTATGCCAATTGGCAAAGACCACAGTACAGTTTCTTCTTTTATATTTTTTGCTTTAACTATAGCTAAGGCCTTATATTTGGATCTTTGGATGCATTTTATTTGGGTTTCTTTAAGATTTCTACACATATATTCAACTTCTTCTGCATTGATGTTTGCTAATAAATCCTATATTGTTAGGTATATGTATGATTCTGACACATCTTCTGCTGGGTACATGTTTTTATTATCTTTTTTCTCAACAATTTTCTTGTCTTCTTTGGGCTTATTCTTGTCTTTTCTGTTGTTGTTTACTGTTTGGCAGCTTGGTTTCTTTTCTTGGCTTTTCATTTTTTCTGAAATAAGTTTTAGCCAGTCTCCTTCTTTTTTTTTGATTCTATCCATTGCTGCATCCCTACTAAATTTGCAGTCAAAATTCACCTCAATTCAGCTATTTCTATTTTAAAGACCTCTTTAATCATTTTGATGTGATGATTGCCACATAGGATCCATTGTGTATATTTTAATCTTTTGTCTTTATTTGCACCTGGTATTGCATATGTCAGCATATTTGCTTTGATTGATCTGCTTTTGTCACATATCTGATTCATTGGGAACCATTGGCTATGTTCTATTGTGTCTACTAGTATAGGTATTTCATTATTTTCTTCAGTTTACTTTGTACTCTCTTGATCTTGATCTACTATTACACCTTTTTCTATTTGTCATAAAAAATCTGCTGCACTTTCTTGGCTCGGTTTAGCCTTCTTATCTTCTGTGTTAGTTTTGTTTACATCTGCTATTCTTGCTAACTTTTTAGTTCCTTCATTTAGATATTTTGCTGGTTCTTGATATAATAATATTAATATGCTAAGATCTTGCATTTGGCCAATAACTACATTTAGATTTGTATTGTTTTCTTCGCTGCTGTTAATTTCATATTGTTGTCTTTTTTTTCAATATAAACTATATCCATATTCTCAGTAATTTCAACTTTTTCTATTCCTTCCATCTTTGCTTCTTCTCTCATTATTTCTTCACTCTTCATACTCAACAAGTAATTAAATGATTTTGGATTTTAATCTACTGCTAAAAGCTTATCTGCCTATTCTTCTATTGTGCTTCTTGTTACTGAAAAAGTTTCTGCTCTTTTGAGTGCTTCGAGTACTTGCCCATAAAGAAGTATATTACCTATTGTGATGTTTTTTGAATTGTATATTGCAAGATCTTTCGCTATGTACTCTAAGTTGCTTGGATTGTCTATTTGCTTTGATAAAATTTTATCTAATATTTTGCTGTCTATGTATCTTCTATTTCTATCACCGAAACCTCTTATATGTTGAATTAATTTTGTGTTACTGGAAGGCCTAGCCTGCACTGTACTTCTATTTCTATATTAGTTTGTTGTTTATTCATCTGTTTGGTAATGCATATAACGATTTCTATCTGTTGTTTCCTAATTAGGATAATATTATTATATGTGTAATATGTTGTGTTTGTTGTTGTTTGTTGTTAACTGATCACATGTACTGACTAATTGTTTCAGGGTCTAGGGTGATTTTCCACTTTTCCAAAAAATAATAAAGGATTTTTATAAAACTTTTATGTCAAGGCTAAACTAACTAAAATCTTGTTAAAGAAATCTATATCTATTTTGTTGTATTACTATCATGCTTGTATTTCTTTGTGCTAAAACTTTCTTTTAAGAGCCTTGTATAGGTTTATTTACCCTATTCTGTTCTATATTTATATATTAATTTTGCTTGTTAAAATTTTGTCAAAAATTTGTTTTTTGCTGTTGCTTGTTGCTGCTCTAGTTTATTTCTTGTTTTCAACTTGGTTGATTGTATTCTTATGATTTTCTATCTTTTTTTTTAGTGCTCTAAATACTGTTTGCTTGTGTATTTTAATATTATTTGTGTTCTTTGCTTTCTATAAATTTCGGTCAAGGGATCTACAGGAAAGAGTTTTTGATTGAGTAGTTTTCAATCTAAATTATTTAGTTAGCAACATTTTTTAATGTATTAAACAAGATATATATTTTTTTAACTTATTTTTTTAGCTTTTTAGAAAAATACTCTACTATATTAAGAAAATCTAATTTAATCAATTTAACTTTATTATTGAAACTTTTAATTATTTTCTTACAAATTTTTATTAAAAAAGCAATTTAATTTAGATATTTTTAGTTAATTTAAGTATATTTTAATATGCATTACTATAAGTAAAAAAAAAACTATAAATAAAAATAATTATTACTAATATTTATATTATTTATTAATAAATCTACTTCAACTATTTTTAAACTCGGAAATTGTTTTAACATAACTTATTAATTTATCTTCAATAATTGTATTATTACAAAAAATCTACAAATGCTAAAAAGTTTATAATATTAGTTTAAATTCTTTTAAATATTCTATAAAGATAATATTATTAAAATAATTGCTAATAACACTGTTACAAATTTTTTATTATGTTTCTTGTTTATAAAAAAATTATTAGTTTTATCTTAAAATTTTTTTTCTAATTTTCTGTACTTATTTTTAAATCTAAATTGGAATTTGTAGTTTTTACTAAAGTCTTATTCTATAATAAAAAGTATTATCTTTTTTAAAATATATTATTAAAACTATTTAATTTGTTTTAAAAAATAAGACTAGTTTATTTTTTTTAATGCCAATATATTTATCTTTCTATAAAGATTAAGATTAATATTATGTATATTATAATAAATTAAAATCTATATACAACTTGTTATAAATGTTAAATCTGACTATATAAAATAAAAACTAATAATTAAATATACTGCTGTCTTCTTTTGCAACTATGTTTTCTAATTATGTAAAATCTTTGTATTTTATTATAATAATAAAAATACTCTCAATTATATACATTTATTATTATTATTATTATTTTTAGTTTATTCTGAAGATTCCAATTGTTAGTAATATTCGAGACAAGTAAAAAGTTTATTAGTTGTTTTATTTCAATATACTAAATATATATATTAAAAAAATATAATTAAAACTAAATTAGATAAGCTAATATCTAATTTATATTAAGTTAACTTGCATGAAATAAAGTTTATTACTTAAGAGTAAAAGGTATAAAAAGAAATTATAAGTATTTTAATTAACAAAATAAATTAAATATTTAGCAAAATAATTTGTTTTTTATACAAAGCTAACTACTTTTTAATAATAAATATTATTACTAATTTTTAAAAATTTTCTTTACTGCAAACACATTTTGTATTAAACAAATTCTATAAACTTTGTATAATAAAATCAACTGGCTGTTATTTAATAACAACTTATAATTGCTTGCTTCTAACAGTTTTTTCTATTATAGGTGCTTCATTTATACTAATAAAATTATTACTTATAAAGAAAAAAATAGCTATTTAATATCTGAATTTAATATCAAATATGTATGTAATTTGCAAAATAATTTTTTTTTATATTAAATATACTTATTATTTTTAAAATTTCTGCTATTTTCAAAATTATTAGCTAATATACTAATGATATAAAAAATACATTAATAGTTATTTGCATAAAGATAATATTAAGTAAGTTCAATTTTATTAGTTAAAAAAACTGATCATCATTTATATTAATAAATTTATAATACATATAATTTGTTATTCAAAAATTTTAAAATAATTATATTTTCAGTTATTAAACATTAGCATTTAGTTTATTTCTATACAAAGTATTTTTTACTTTGTATTAAATAATAAGTTATTGCACAATATTGTTATACAAAATCATAAACAGAAAAGTAGCATATTATAATGCTAAATACTAATAATATCAACAATTTTGAGTCTGTTATATAGCAAAGACAGTAACTATAAATCCCTTATCTGTGATCAATCACAAATTAAATTATTTATATTAGATTTAATTGTAATGGATATAATCACTTATTATTTTTAATATATATGTAATGTTAATAGTCTCTGCTGCAATTTTGTTATTTTATAAACTAAATTGTTATATAACATATAATCAACTTAGCAGTCAAATTTGGGATGAGTTGGGTTTATAAGTATAGATATATATTTTTTTACTTATGTTATGTTTTAATAGTTCACAATTTGCACAATAACCCTTATGTTTAAAATAAACAGAATTAAACTTTATACTCATTCTAGTAATTTATTGAATAATTAAATGATGATAATTAATTCATTAAAATAAACAAAAATAAACTTTATAATATTGTAAATTATTAGATAATTAAAATAATTACAGAATCATATATATATTCTCTTGAAACATAAAAGTTAAAGTGAACAGAATTAAGCTTTATATTCATACTGGCAATTTATTGAATAATTAAATAATTATGATTAATTATATATTGTCTTAAAACACAAACATTTAAGGTAAATAGAATTAAATTTTATAGTTATACTAATAATTTATTAAATAGTTTATTAAAGTGAATAGAATTAAACTTTATACTCACACTGTAATTTATTAAACAATTAAATAATTATAGTTAATCATACATTCTCTTAAAACTTAAATATTAAAGTGAAGTAAACAAAATTAGACTTTATACTAATGCTAGTAATTTATTGAATAATTAAATAATTACAGTTAATTATAAATTCTCTTGAAACATAAAGAATCAAACTTCATATTTGTACTAGTAATTCATTAAATGATTATATAATTACAGTTAGTTATATTTTCTCTTGAAACACAATCATTAAAGTAAACAGAATTAAACTTTATACTTATACTGTTAACTTATTAATTGACTAAGTGATTACAATTAGTCATACATTCTCTTAAAATTTAAATATTAAAGTACAAATTAAACTTTATACTCATGCTTGTAATTTATTAAATGATTAAATAATTATAATTAATTATATATTTTTTTGAAATATAATCATTAAAGTAAACAGAATTAAACTTCATGTTCAACTAAGAATTTATTGAATAATTAAATAATTATAAATAATTATATTATCTTAAAACATCAACTTTAAAGTAAATAGAATTAAACTTTATATTCATGCTGGCAATTTTACTAAATGGTTACAGTTAATTATATATTCTCTTAAAACACAAACATTAAAATAAACAGAACAAAACTATATACTCATGCTTGTGATTTATTGAAAAAATGCTTACAGTTAATCATATATTCTTTTAAAACACAAATGTTAAAATGAACAGAATTAAACTTTATATTCATGCTGGTGATTTATTGAATAATTAAATGATTATGGTAAATAATACATTCTCTTAAAAAACAATTAGTAAAGTGAACAGAATTAACCTTCATACTCTGGTAAATTATTGAATAATTAAATGATTACAGTTAATCATACATTCCCTTGAAACACAATCATTAAAGTGAACAAAATATAATTTTGTTCATTTGTCAAGGCTTTGGTTACCTGAGTAAATAAAGTCAGGTATGTAAATCAAATGATCAAAAACTTGCATGAACAATGATTTTTATGAGATTTATAAGATTTATATCATAATAATGCTATTGTAATATTTGAACAGTGTATAAGATTGGAACTTATTATTTAATAAAGCAAGCAAGACATAATGCTCTTAATGATCATTTGTCATTTATTTATATTACCCACTTCCACCTTTTACAAACATCATATTGTATTTAATATTTAATAAAACTATTTAACATTATTTACAATAGTTGTCTTAAGAATTTTTAAATTTTCCCCTTATCCTCCTATATACCCCTCTACATTCGAAATACCGCCCCCTATATAAATGTAATAAATTGCACTTCGTGCAGTTTTCACGTGTTCATGACACGTTTTTGTGACTCACACCATACACTTCGTGATTTCATGGTACTTCGGACTCATAGGCAGAAGTTTGGCTGATTGGCTAATAAATTCAATTTAATTTTACATTATTTATACAGTTTAGAGTACTTTTTTAATAAACGACAACCAACCACAATAAAGTAAAAAAAAACATATGGAAGGTTTCATTAGAGCTGTAGGACTCCATAGCCAAAAATAAGGTCTAATTCTCGTTCGTTTAAAAAGTTAGTATAGCAATAACTTCTCAAAACCCGATAAAATCAACTTATTACAAAGCTATTTTTTTAAACGGACGAGAATTAGATCTTATTTTTGACTATGGAGTCCTACAAATCTAATGAAACCTTTTATATGTTTTTTTTTACTTTATTATGGTTGGTTTTAGTTTTTAAAAAAATTGAATTTATTGGCCAATCAGACGAACTTCTGTCTATGAACTTTGGACTATAAAATGGGTCGAAAACGGGGCAGTAATTGTGTAACCGCGACATTTTTATAGCACCACTAACAATAGGAGGAACCGTGATTCCTCACCCGGTGTTCAACATATAAAAAAATTATTTTATATTACCCGCTAGTACATGTTATGATTATAATCCCACACCATTTTTATTATAATAAAATGGTCTGGGATTATAATCATAACATGTACTACTGGTATTGTAAAATAATTTTTTTATATGTTGCACACCGAGTGAAGGATCAGTCGTGTAACATCGCTGTTCCACTAACCCGGCTTTACTTATTTGTGCCGGTAATACAAACCCCTAAAAAGAAAATAGCCAATCAGTGAGTTCAAATTTTGATCAGCCCGACATGAATTCCAACACGTGTAAAAGATACTCAAAACCTATAATTTAGATCGGCCTTAATGCACTAATTAAAAATGTCGAACCGAATTTTTACAATTAGTCTATGGCTATAGCCTCCGGTGTTAATGTTCTAACCCTAAATTTGTGTTTTTACGCACTTCGTTTATTTACAAAATCAAATTTCCTTTTTTGGGTTGTATTGCCGGCACAAACTTGTCGCATTATATGCGTGGAGGATTTCTATTTTATGATATATTAAACAAATAAAAATTTTAGATTCCTGATATGAAAATCGATTATATAAATATGGCCTAGCACTTCATAGGCAGAAGTTCGCTGATTTGCTAATAAATTCAATTTAATTTTACGTTATTTATACAGTTTAGAGTACTTTTTTAAAAAAACGAAAACCAACCATAATAAAGTAAAAAAAAAATCATATGGAAAGTTTCATTAGAGCTGTAGGACTCAATAGTCAAAAATAAGATCTAACTCTTATCCGTTTAAAAAATTAGCTTAATAATAAGTTGACCGGGCGTTGAGAAGTTATTATTATTATATCTTTTTTAAACAGACTACTGTTCTAATAAAACCTTCTATACAGCTCTTTTTTTTTTTTAGGTTTAGTTTTTTTAAAAAGTACTCAAAACTGTATAAATCATGTAAAATTAAATTTTATTTATTAGCCAATCAGACAAACTTCTGCCTAGGAAGGTTTTAATGGGTCGAATAAGGCGTGTTAGATTTGACGAGTGGTTAATGGTATTGTTGGTCGGTTTTACAGTGTATTATGAACGAAGGGAGGTTTGAGTCGTTAATATGCAGGGGGATTGACGTGCTTTATGAAATTGTACCGTAGGGTCAGGTTATGCAGTATAGATAACGAGTATTTTAATAAAGCAACCAATTTATGATCTTTTAACAAGTGGTTTATTGATGTGTTGTGTGTTTTTTAGCTATGTAGCAAAGGGGAAGTTATCTTTCCCGAAGGCCTTCAGCCTTTATTTATAATTGCAAAATTTATTTACATCCTGCGATTGTTACGATGCTACCGATACATAGAACCTTACTGATATCTTCCAAAATACCCTTCTAACCAATCGCTGATATCCGACACATTCGTCACATGCAACTGATCGACGAATGCGACAGATGCGATCGACCTTTTTCTTAATTAAGTAATGGACCCCACAGCATAAAAATTGTAAAATTCCAATGCCGGATAAAGGTTTTTATCATACAATTTATGTATTTATGTATTTAATTGGGTGTATCCTTTTTTTTTTAATAAAAAAATCAATTTAGAACCTTTTTAATAAATCTCATTAAGAAAATATTTGCAATAGAAGGCTTCTGAAAATCAATAATAAGATTTTGTAAGACTCGGATAAATTTTGATGCGAAAATTGATTGGTATAAAACATTTTAGGATACTCGCACATCACCCGAAATTATGAAACAATAAAACTAAATTTCCTATCACAATAAACTTGATCATCTTAAAATCATTTTTTGGACTCTTTCTACTATGTACAAATGGTATAGTTGGTGGTAGAATTAATTTGGTAATTTGCCGTAACACGTTACAGCATTACAGCATATAATATTTACGACAAATAGATACGTACTATGCCGTAATTAATTCTACCACATGGTAAAATGACGTAATTACTTCTACCACATGGTAAAATGACGTAATTAATTCTATTATTAGGCTAATAATTATGGCGACCTGATTTTAATTAGTGTTTGATGTTTTGAGAAGATTTAAGAAGAGTTAACCCCATTAAGCTCGCAATATCACATGACAATCATCTATCCTAAGTTAGGGTTAGATTAAGGATATAGTTTAGGCAAACAAATGACGTCACGATATGTATCATGTGATCGTCGATCACTTCTTAAAGTGTTCCGGCGATTAACGTTAAGTGTAACGATTATATATAAATGGATTTCTTTTTGTAAGTAAAGTCAAATGTAGTCTAGTTCAAATTATATGAGTGCTGATATAATAAGTTTCATATAATTTATTGGAGTTGAGTATATTATCATACTATATGACTGGTTCTACTTAAAGGTACTAACACATGAGTTTAGGATAAATAAATTGATGCGTATTTTCAGGTTTGTTAAATTCTAAATTTTTTCACAATGAACCATCTTACACAAATTAATGAACACGATAGTACACCTAAGAACGTTTTTAATATTATTGATGATGAAGATGTTCAGATTTATATGCATAACTTCTACAAGTTTTTTTTTAATGGCGATTTAGGGGCTCCAGTTCATGAAAAGCTACAAAAGAGTGCTAAAGTACTAGCATTTCGGTAAATCAGATTTTTGTTCTTTTATGTACATTTTACACAAATGCTTACTAATTTAAATTTTCATAAAAAAAGTGAATGTGGAATTTGGACTGCAGAGGTATTTATCATACTACCCTTTTGTAAATGGTGATAACTTGGTTCTTTTTTTATGATTAATTTCTAGAACTATATTAGGTTGCAGCTGAATATCCAAATTCAGAATTTTATGCGGTTGATTCTATCATACTGGATTCTAGAAATGAATTTAATAATATTACATTTATTGAATGTGATGATTTTAAAAAGATACCATTCCCAGATAATGAATTTGACTATGTTTTTACTAGAGATAATTTTTTATATTTAGAAAAAACAACGCTTCAAGAAGGTTTATCTGAGCTATTTAGAGTATTAAGGCCAGGAGGTTGGTTAGAGGTGAGGGGAAGAGATTAACTTTATAATATTGTACTTGCTGATTCTAACATTATATATATATAAGGTTATAAACTCGCGTCAGACGGACCTTGCTCCTGGACTAATGTATACAGGATTAGTCAACGCATGTGTGTTATCGCGCATTTATTCTAAAAACATATATACAGTAAGACTCCTCCAAATGCAGTTCGTAAAAACTACTTTAACCATGCATACATTTAAAGGGTATTAAAAAAAAGAATAGTATCATTTTGAGCATATGCGTTGTAACGCACCCATAAGATCAGGTGTGACGTGAAATCAAAACAAACCAATTAACGCATTAATTTAGGGTAAGGGCCAGAGTTAAGATAGT
The DNA here is from genome assembly GCA_910591915.1 of Cetraspora pellucida. NCBI lineage: Eukaryota > Fungi > Glomeromycota > Glomeromycetes > Diversisporales > Gigasporaceae > Cetraspora > Cetraspora pellucida. Next base: position 12,719 of record CAJVQA010005704.1, read on the forward strand.
TCAGTACTAAGTAATATCCTTATATCAAAATTTTGCAAGGAATTTTTTTTTATTAAAACGCGAAAAGTGATTTCATAAGCAAAATTATGAACTACAAGCGATTTTTAGAAAATTGTTACTTTCTTTCGATTTCGCGTTACACCTGATCTTACGATCTGATTGGCTGATCAGGTGGGTGCGTTACCATAAACCTTAAAAAAAAAACTACATTTTGGGTTAAACCAAAATTTAAAGATGTGCTTCATCAAGTGGAATTGCATTTAGGAAGTCTCACTTATTATAAAATATTTTCTTACCCAATTTATAAATTTTAGGGAGATCGTATCTCGAGACACAAAATATTGATTCTGATATATTGAACAACTTTGAAAATTACCTTCATGAGACTGGAAAAATCGATTATATGTCGTATCGAATAATAAAACCACAGGCCAAGAATGCTTCTGAAGAAGTTTTTATTGATTTTTTTCTCATGTTTTTTAGAAATGCGAGAGATGTGTTGGCTTCTTTTATGAACATTTCATTTGAAGAATATGATGTCTTGATGAATAATATTGAAAAAGAACTAGAAGCTAAAGGTAACAGAATGACATTGTTACATAAAAAAGTACTTGCAAGAAAGAAGTACACGCATTCTAAAGAAACTGAAATTACCATACCGGATCTAAGCACTAAATAAGTACTGCACCGCTTTTTTTTTAAAAAAAACACCCAGTTTTTATTCTGAAAAGAACTTTTATAAAAGTGATTTATGATTTTAATAAATTAGGATAGTCTATATTTGCATCAGAATATTGAGTAGAGTTATGTAATTTAAACTCAATATCATCAACTAGCAACAAAGTTGCTATGTATAACAAATCTATTTTTTTTCTTATCATTATTTGATAATTTATTTATTATGTTTTATTTTTATTATAATATAAAAATTGGTGAGTATTTGATAGTTTAAATAAAATAGATTATCTACAAGTGATTAGTCAAGAATTATCAAACAACCAAATTGTTAAAATTTCAATGTCTTATAGAAAAATATTGTTATCAACTTGGATATAAATTTTAATCACATAAAAATTCTATATAAAAATAACTTTGTGGTGTAAATATAGTATATTCTGCTTTATAAATAAAATATAAAAATGAGATTTTTAATTTTATTTTTAATAATATATAAATATTTCAGTTATTAAAAAAATTAAAAAACTCTTTTTTGTAGATCACAAAATACTAAGTAAAAAATAATCAACAAAAGTATATACATAAAAATTTACAAAGTAAATAAAGTTTTAGTAACTAACAGTTGCTTTTAGCTTTAAGCTTACAGTATATAGACAGGTAAATTAAAAATACAAATAAAACTAAAAGAAAACAAAGCAGAACTAAAAACATTTTAACAAAGAAAATCAACATAAGTTAGTAGATCTTTTATTTATATTTTCTTCTTTGAGATTATACTACAATTACAAATAGGAAAGCAAACTACAAGTCTTTATAACAACAGTTTTTTGAAAAACAGAACCAATACCAAGAAAAATTCCATCTACTCAGATATATTAGTTAAAAAATAATAAGTTCTTCTTTTAAGATCTTAAAATAATACAAAAATATACAATTCAGCTCAATCTTATCAAATTCAATTATAACATTATCACATACAAACAACAATAACAAACTTATACAAACTAGTTTTGATAATATATTAACAGAATCTAAAAGTTCTACACTTCTATTTTAGAAAATCCCAACACTAGAGATAACTAAACAGTATAGATGATCAATATAATATTTTAAATAATAAAGAATATATAAATATATAAGACAACCATATAGATACAAAATCTGTTGCAATTATAAACAGCAATTCAAAAGAACACAAATTACTTACTTATAACTAAATGATTAAAAAAATATTTCTATATTTAGTAGAATACAAACTAATATAGAAATTGATTATATTCAAGAATAGATAGACAGAATATACAATAACAAATAGAATTACTTAACCTTTTAATAAAGTTGCTTGTAAATATAATAAAATTATTACTATTCTTAAAACAAAAAAAGGAAATTTTAACTTTACAGTATATAAGTTGTAAACTAAACCAACTAATTTTTTTCTTCATTCTGCAATCAAAATAAAATTTAAACATCAGAATCATGTCTTTTTTCTTATATTTACAAGAGATAAATGATCTATACTACCCATCAAATTATATATAAAGATTTTTATAAAATAGTAATTAAAAATTATAAAATACAACATGAAATTATAATCATAACAAGGACAATTACAGATATTATATATGTAAAACTTCTATAAAAATTATAATTAACTATTTTACTAATACAAATTTTATAACAAATACAACCAAAACCATATGTCATTTAATTAAATATTACAAAGTCTTTACAAAAAATAAATCTTCAATTGAATTTAAAAAAATACAAAAAACAATACAGAATGTCTTCTTTGTATAACTAGTTTTATTTTTAGCAGATCAAAGCAAAACAACACAAGAGAATCTTCAAATACTTCCTTTTAAACTTTTTATAAAACAAAGATTAAAAACAAAAGCTATTGTAGCTGGACTACATAGAATTTATAACTTTCACCAATTGTTAGAAAAATATTTTATAATTTTAGACTCAATAACAAAAAGCATATATGAACTATATTCAGAAATAAGATATTTTTTTTCTATTACAAAGCACAGTTAACTAAACAACTTGATATACTTTAAAAAGAAACTACAAGACTACTATGTCTATAATAGTATGTTCTTCAGTTTCTTTACTTATCACTACTAAAAAAACTACTATATTGATATATTAGAATCTAAATAGCAAATACAAACTTTATTTTCCAATTGACTTACAGAATCTAAATACTAATTTTATACAAATTATAGAATAACTCAGAGAAAAATTCTCTTTTAGAAGTTTTTTAAATGACTATTTTAAAGTTTTTTTTTTTTTAATATTAATGGTGAGGCCATGACTCTATCTTTATTGAATATTTAATTGAGATTTTACATAAAGTACAATTCTGCTTTTAAAATATTATAGAAAGAATAG
>CAJVQA010005705.1:0-15792 GCA_910591915.1 Cetraspora pellucida
TTCCATTTAATAATTCTTACTCACTAATTAACAGTCTTTGAAACAATAAAATACTCTTTATTAATCAACTTACAACAGCTGATAACTTATATATTCTTTTATAAAATAATATATATATATGTACCAAGAAATCTACTCATGGACCTACCTCATCTTGGTTTACTAAACTTTCTAATCTTATTCAAAACAATACAATTTCTCAAACATAGCCACATCTCAACTTACCAAATATTAATACCTTTATCAATTCCTTTAATACAATCACTCCTTATCACTTATTATTATTAAATAAATAGTTTATTGTTTTTAATAACTCACAAATCCTCTTTACAAAAAATTTACTTAACTTCTTCTCCTTTCATAACATCTCTTCTGAGTTAATATCCCTAGTTCCTACTAACTTACCTATACTAATTTTTCAAACTTCTATTAACATTTCTCATGTTAAATCATTAAAAAAAAATAATAACTACTCACTCTACATTGACAATCATGAAATTCATGCACTTATTAATATTCAACAACATGTAACTTCTGCATATATAATTTCAACATGTTAGTATTTAATGTTAATCGATTGTTTGCCTCATAGTAATAAATAAATTTGTATAATTACTGTTATAACAAAAAAGCTAAAACTATCTTATAATATCTTATAAAATTTTCATAACTTATAATACCTTTAAAGCAAGCAATAATCTTTAATAAAAATAATCTGAAAAAAAATCAAAACATCAATAAATAACTTACTAATACTTTTTATTAAATAAAAGAATACATTCAATAAAGTAGATTATTAAGTTAACCACATTAGCATTATAATAAAGTTTGATTTATTGACATCCAATTTGATAACTAACATCCAATTTGATAACTAACATTTAAATTTGAAACCAACTATGTAATTAAATCTGGTAATCATAACATTCTAAACCAGTTTTATTTATATTAAATTAAAAAAAATGAACTTGAATCTATTCTCTAAGTAACAAAATTTTAACCAATAAATTATCTGTAATATAATAAATAATCTTAAACTCACTGATTAAATCTACCTGAATAAGAGAAAACTATAATAAATCACAAATTACTGAAGTGAATGTATGTACTTTAATCAATAAATTACAAATGTTTATAACAATAATGGGCAAAACAATGTTAAACATATTTAACAATATATCTACTAATTTGTGTATTATATTTACTAGAGTTCCAACCGCCATCCATTTATCCGTATCTGAATTTATCCGGATATCCATTTACTATTGATATCCAGATAATCCGGCAAATATTCGGATAATTATCCGGATATCAATCCGATAGATAAATGAATAAATGGATAATGAATCAGTACTCTAACGATAATAATCAAAGGGCTTCAATTTAGTAAGCAATTGTACTTTTTCAAGACCCGTTAATATAAATATAGATGCATAAATATTTATTCGGAAATACGCAAGAAAAACTGCGTCAAACTAAATTAAATCTGATACTTAATGTGCACTAATTCAATCGATACAGTGCAATCATTTCTAACTCCCTTTAAGCAACTCAAGCGCCTAGTTATATAAATAAAAATCCATATCGATATAAATTTTTATTTATATCTATATAGAAATTATTTAATTTATTTCCAACTATTTCTCAAAAGTGACTACGTAAGGTAATCACCGATCGTGCACTAAATAAAAATGTTTCCCCAAACTCTTTAATTTAAACTTTTAAAATCCAATCCTAACTTTAATATTTAAGTTAGAAAATTTTTTGCTATTTTATATGATTCTATATAGAAATATATATAAATTTGTAAAGCTGTATAAAATTTTACATAATTCTACATAAAAATTTTACATAAATCTACATAAAAACAACTTAGTGATTGCTCTTCAATGTTGAACTAATCACAAATAACAATCTTGGACTATCTATCTTTATTTCTTGATGTTAAATTCTCATATGCGATATAAAACTTTTTATTATAGAAACAATAAAGTTTAATTCATTCATTCAGTATCAGTATGTATATAAAAAACGCAATCTTTTAAAAATCATGATCGATTTGATTTTTAATTTAAAAATTTTTTTTTAATACATCATGATGAATATTATGTCTTATGAAAAACCTTTGAATGAAATTCGATTAAACATTTAACGATATATAATAATTATCTGGTGTCAGAAAAAAAAAAGGGAAGAATATATGAAAATTTGATGAATTTCTAATATTAATTCATAATATTTTATGTGTAAAAATGTATAAAGACGAGATTATGATACTATACACTTTTTTTTTTAACGTTGTTGTCTGTTCCAATCTAAAGAAATACAGTACATGTCACGGATTATGCTGGAACTTGACTGAAGTTAACAAAACATATTAAATAATTTTAGCTTCAGCCAAATTTCAGCATCAACTATCGATGTTTTAAAAAAAAAACTTTTTTTTTAGAAAAACATACAAAAAATGATTTATTATATGATTTGTAAACCGTTTAATTTAGTAAAAATTATCATTGTTAAAAATTAAAGTCATTATTACCAAAAATGGGCATATGAGTTTGTTGATTATAAGATAAATCAGGATTTTGCGGTACTGAAAGATTTGTAAAAATGGAAGTGGAAGCGTTTTGAGATGAAATAGAATCATAAAAAGTATTTGAAGTAGTTAAATTGTCAATAGTCGATTGTTGATAATTTTGTTGATCACCACCAATAGAACTTTGTGGTGATAAATATTGAGAATTATTAAAATTATCAGGTAAATTGAAAGTAAATTGGAAGTCATTTGTATCATCACCCCACGTAGGTATAGGGGATTTTCGATATTTTATATAAGTATCTTTTTGTTTTTCAGAATCAAGCGTCGCTTGTTCTTCGTACGCCTTAAATTTGGATAAACTTCCTTTTAATTTTTCTTCACCATCTAATCTACCTTCACCTGTGGTTTGATCAACAAATCTTTGCCTTGCAATAACAGCAACTTCTTTTTTAATCTCATTTAACCTTTGTACCATATGTTTTGCTTTAGAATCACCACATTTAGCAGTCCATGATAACACACGTATGGCAGGTGCAAACGCAAAAAGAGCAGTACAAGATTGTTCATAAAAATTTGGTACAGTATTCATAAGCACATCAAGACAATGAAGAAGAATTATTGCAGCATGAACACAAATAGTTTGAGAAGGCAATTTTGAATCATCCAACGAATGATCCGAAGTGAACATGGTAAGATTTCGACTATGAAGAAGAATAAGTACAATCCAGAAAAGAGTATGCATTTCCCCTATTAAAGAAAATAGTTAAAAAAGAAAGTCTTAAAAAGGCGATAAAAAAAATGAAAAAGATTAAAAATAATATTTCTAGATCACCTCCTATTGCGCCTAAGAAACTTCCTTTTGGATCTTGTGCCATTTCCTCAAATTTTAGCCAATGTGGTAAAGTATAAAACCACTTCCCTAACGTTGCATCTAAAAAACGAAATTGATTTTCCTCCCGACTACTGCCAGCAATTTTTGTCCAACCATGTAAATACTTACGAACCTAGAAAATACATATATTCTTTTGAGTAACTGAAAGTAACTGTTAATAAAGTAATTGAAAATCCATAATTGACTCACTTGAGCAAAAATGCGTAACAAATTAATATGTAAGATCCAAGCTATATGCAATCGAGTTTCTTCATCTGGATTTGGATCTGATGGTATTGGAAGGAGATCAACGTCACATGTGGACTCATCTATAGCACTTGGACGACCATAACAAGCTGAAAGCCAACTGAAATAAAAAATTATTGATTAATTTGTAAACCAAAAAAAAAAAAGATTATCTCAAAAATGTAAAGTAAAAAATTCACGTTTCAGAAGCCAAGAAACCCCAAAATGCCATATCTCTCATTTCTTTAACTTCGTCACTAATCTGATCACTCTTGACTTTACGATGCAATCCTAATTCGAATAGCATTTTGGATACAATTCCATTATATATCCATACAATTCCTGTCTACAAATTATTTAAAGTCAATTTGTTGAAAAAGAACAATAATAAAAAAGGTATTTAATTTTAATTACCTTTCTAACGTGAAGTCCAAGTATGAACAAACTAATAACAGTTAAGACGTGTGGAGTTTTAAGACAATGGGTTTGTAATAATGCTAATTTTTTTTTAACGAAAGAGATAATATTTAAGTTCTTAATTATAAATTCTTAAATTGTAATTCTTGTTTAGAATATAAATATTCATTTGATTCTAAGTTTACCTAATGCTCTCTGTATTATAGTTAACAATATGATCAATAAAGTTATATAACATATATATGTATTATGAGCAAAATTTTTTAGTTTCATGCCTGGTGATAAGTCTCTCTATCACGTAAATTCGTGTCAGGATGAAATGGAGAAGCTGCGAAAAACACACTATTGAGTAAAAGGAAATGTTGTGGCCTCGATAATTCTTTAAAACAGTCAAGTACAACTTTTTTCTTTAAATGTGGATAGTGTCGATACGCTGTCTATATTATACATAATAGATAAGTTAACATCATAAAACAAGTTAAATCAAAATAAAAATGAAAGTTTCGATTACCTGATAGTAGACATCAATCAAACTTTCTGCAATTTCAGGAACTGGTAAAACTTTTAGTTGATCTTCAACTAATGATAAATCGGAAAAATCATTTTGAGGTATGAGTTGTTCTTCTCCGTCATCATTTAACGTTAATAAAGATGAAGGGCCAACATATAAGGAAGATTTAAATTTTGCAGCAAGTTGATCTACAGGATCTTCTGATTGATGGGCGATGTCAGCATCATATGTAATTGGGATAGTATCTGGAATGTCCTTTTATTGAAAAAGAGTCTTTTTTTTTAGCATTAATCTGATGCTTGAAGAAAATATTTGAATTTCATTGTAACAAACCTGAGTTGGTAAATCGGATTTTGTTGGTTTAAATTCCGTAAAAAACATCAAGGTATCCCCTGAAAGATCCAGATTTAAACTTGGCGGAGGACTTTCTTCTCTTGTTAAAGGAGGATAAAAATTGTTCCACCCCTACAATCAAAATTAAATCATTTCATTTCACATTCATAAAAATTTTCATCATTCAATTTACAAAAAACTGTAAACTTACATATACTTCATCGGTAGAAAAATTTCCATTAATTTGATCAGAATTATTTGGCATCATAAAATTCATTCCTAGAGCATTATTATCACCACCCATAGAAATTGTTTCTTGAGCACCAGGTAATACAGCCATTTTTAGTAGAGATTCCACTTGATTCAACTGGTGATACTGTATATTTTGAATGTCCTCGATCTGCTCTTGTAAAATTTCAACTTCGTTTTTCGGTCGACCACGCTTTGATGATTCAGAGAGCTCATATTTACATTCTCGTTTAGATTTACGACAGGTACCACACTGAGGACGCTCTTTGTCACACTTTACTTTACGTGTCTTGCAATTATCACACGTTTCAATGGGCTTAACCCTCTTTCCAGTGATCGCTGTCAAAGTAGTAGGTATTCCCAAAGGAGGGACGGGATGTACACTCATGTTATTTAAAAATCTGGATGATAGAACTGAGTTTGAAAGTATTTCTCCAATTAAAAAACATTTTATCTGGTCATGCCTTAATAATGCTTAATAAGGATGTATTAATAAGGATGTATGCTTAATAAGGATTTTAACAATATCGATATCGATATCGTACGTACGTAGGAACATGATGATCAGATTAAATATGATTGGCTAATTAATGAAATTTAATTTTATATTAAAAGGTTACTAGCGATACCATTCTTGTAATATTGTTTTTTTTTACACTTATAAACAAGTACTTATAAACAAGTATTTGTATTTGGAAATTTATACCCATAAACAAGTAAGTATTTCGATTTGTATTTGTAAAGTTTATACTAACACTAACGTTGATACTAATACGTAAGCATTTTTTTTACATTTACAAATTAGTTTATCGGTTATCTAAAGAAATCAATATTACCATTACGTATATGAAAGTGATTTTGCTGAAAATAAAGTATTTTTTTTTTAATTTAATTTAATTTTATAAATCTTTTTTTAATAACCTTTGTTATATAGTTAAAATCAATACTTATGAAATAATACAATTTTACCAAATACTAAAGTTTACCTATATTTATTGTGACAGCTGATGGGGTTCCCATTTAAATCCATAATATAAACTAAAATCCACATCAACTCTATTATTAACAACACTAAATCCTAAATAAAAGATACATACATCCTTGATAAATAATTATTAAATTTACTAAAGTATAGGTTTGTTTACTTGTATTAAAGAATAATTGTTTGATCACTTCAATCAATACTTAATACTTGTGATTGTAAAACATTAACTCTTTCTATTATATAATAAACTAGTGAAAACAAAGTTCGTTATAAAAAATCGTAATATTTACTTGAGAATTCAATGATAATTTTTTTTATACCAAACTATAATGTAATTTCAAAATTTTGAATTCGTTGTATTGAGAGTCGAATATATCTTTAAAATTGGCCGACCTGACTGGCCGACTATTTAACTTAAAATTTTCAATGACCAATCATTTAAGTTCAATTTCCAAAAAATACATGTAAACACTGACGGAAAAAATTTCACATTATTTCCGCAAATCTTTATTAAAATCATGTGAAAAATTCTTATTAATTTTAATATAAAAATCTGCGGAAGTAATATAAAATTCTTTCCGTAAGTGTATACGTCATACCTAGGGATGGGACACTGCGCAGGCGGAATTTTTCGGAAGCCCGGAATTTTTCGTAATAACGCAGAATTTAACAATTTTGGCCCGCATTAGCTGTAATGCAGGCCCGTGCAGGCTGCGCAGCCTGCGCAGTAGATTCGAAAAATCCTCGATTTTCCCATCCCTAGTCATACCTGCCAGATAAACTAGTTATCTAGCATACGGATCATGGACATCGACAGTATAATTGCAACGCACGAGGCCTTCTACCAAGTACTTTTGCTATTATCCTGCCGATACTCATGTATCCGTCAAATCATGCCAGATAACAATAAAGAGTCAAACTATTACAATCGTTAGAAGTGCAACGGTTTATATTCATGCCTTGACTCCGGTGATTTACGCGTTTAAATTACATAGTTACCAAATCTTAAATACGTATTAAAATTAGATATCTATATATAGTATTTGATTAATAATCAATTATAACGATAAAATGTCAAATAATACGAGAGACCAGATTATTAACATCCCTAAAGAGAACTAATTCTTTATTAATCTTTATTTATACTTGCTAACAAATTATTAATCCAAATCCAATCTCAAACATACTTATTACTTCTGTACTTTTGATGATAATGTAGATCCACTGCACGTACCTTTCGTTACACAAATAAAAATATAGATCAAATAAACTTTTAAATGATATGATGTGTTTAGTAACGTCTAAATAGATATTTAGAAGGAAGATGTTATTGGCGAGAATTATGAAAAAGTGTTATTTGTAATTATAAGAAAGCACTTGATGGTGAAGAAAGTTCGGGAAATATATTAGAGCGCGAGACGACTGATGATTATTAACGAAAAACAAAATGTACCGAGAGTAGCCTTCGAATACAACTAATCTTTGATCTGTTAAATAAAGAAACCAACAAGTTAATAGGCAATTGAAAGATAACGCGGAACACGTGCCGCTTCGTGGCACGTGTTTCGCATTACATCCCAGTTATTGTCTATAATATAAGCGATAAAAATTGCTTCAGACATGATGATAATAAAGATAATAAGGAAGACATAAAGATGATTTCATTACAAGTTTCAACAATGGTTAATTTTTAAATCAGAAGTAAACTAGAAGCGATGTGATAATTCAAACCGAAGTTTACATGTGAAAGACAAAGTAGTTAGTGTGGGAATATTCGGAATATTGGAGGGTCAAAATGTATACAGTAAATACAAAGAATTGCGATATAAAAATATCAATGGCGCTCGGAAATATTCTTTAGGACTTTGATTGATCTTGTCATAATACATTATCGTGCAGGAAATGCCTTAGTATTATTTGGTATACGTATAATAGTGATCGATTAATGTGTTACAATCCATCCGATAACGATAAAATTACATCTTAATCTCGATCTAGAACGGGTATATATGTAATACTAGTTCCGTTTTTTTTTTTTTTAAAAAACAAAAAAAAAAAAAAGTCGCCAACTTTCCGTAATCCATAAAACGAACAAACTTTCGAATTAATTATTCAGAGAATGAATAATTCGTTAAACTCATAAAGAATCTTTTTATAACAAACCTTATGATTATGATAGTTAACAGTATATTCGTACGTTCAGTATAAAAACTGATAAAATCTTAAGAAAGCATAGTAATTTATACGATTTTCAGATCGTAATCAATAAGATTGATTAGTATGAAATACCGTAACTATGCTTCCTTAGGGTATACCACAATTTATACTGAACGAAAGATTTAAAGTAAATTATTTGGAGAAACCCACCATTTTGAATTAAATAAAGGTTAGATTGATTTTTGCAATAAAACATAAAAAAATTTTTTTTTCAAGAAAAAAAAAAATCCATAATTTTAATAATTTTAATAACGACTTTTTTTTGAATGATATAATGCAACGTTTGATAAATTTAATAAAAATTACTTATAGTTCATAATTAACATGTTTAAAACTTGAATATTACAACCAATTGAATTTTTTTTGTTTTAACCATTACGTACCGAACATGCAAAAATTAAAATGATACCCAATATTTTAAAAACGATTACCTCACTTTTTTCGCATTAACCCTAGAACTAACCCAATATGTTTGAAAGATATCAACTTCATCAACAAATTTATTAATCATTTCTCTGTAATTATGCTCGTTAGCACCCAAAAAAGGCATTAAATAATATTTCATCTGATTCAATAATGTTGTCCAATTTATCAGAGCGATTTCGCCTATGTTGCCATACCAAGTACCGATCGGACAATATTCTTCTTCGAATGTTATGGAAGTTAATTGTGAATTAGAACGAAATAATGAATTAATTTTCGTTATCATTTGAGGATTTCTTTCAATTGCTTTATAGTATGATAGAACTATATATTTATTAAATTAAATTAAGAATTAAAATTAATTAAACTTAATTAAAGATTAACATTAAAGAATTATTTATTAAATATAGAAATTATTGACAACAATACCTGAAGACACAAAATTTTGCGTTATTGGACCTTCATTCCTGCCTTGAGTTTCAACATCCATAATCTCCAAATAACCGCCTACTTTTAAAACTCTTAAAAATTCATTTATTATCCTTTCAGTTTGTTTCTCGGGTAATTCACCAGCCATGAAGCGCATATATATAAAATCGAAAGTTTCATCTTCAAATGGTAACCCTGATAAAATATCATAATATTGAACGGTAACGTTTGACGGTAGCATTGGAGTACTATGACGAAGTAAATAAGGTTGGTCAACACCGTAAAAGGTTGATTTTGGATATTGTGATGATAAATCTAGGAGCCAAGTGACAGTACCACATCTAATTAAATTAAAAAGTTGAATAAAAAGAATTATATATTAATAAAACAATAATGTATGGTTTTTAATTTAAAGATTAGGATTCTAATTTTAATTCGAAATTTAAATATTCAAATTCAAATTTGGATTCGAAATTTAAATTAAAAAAATTAAATTAAATTCAAAATTTAAACAAATTTGAGTTCGAAATTTAAATTCAAAATTTAAATTAAATTTGAATTCGAAATTAAGATAATCCCATCTCTTATAATGCTAGATAAAATAAATTAATAAATAAATAAAATACCCAAAATCCAAGACTTTTGCACCAGCTTTCAATTTATCAACAACAGGAGCGGAAAAGTTGCCTCGCCATATATATTTAAATAGATGATGTTGTAAAGCCAATCTGTCACCACCATAATCTTTTTCAGGAAACGGATATAAATTCATATCATCTTCATCCATACGTCCTATAGTAGTCGTCGATTCATTGCTTAAACTTAATCTACTAACTTCATCCATTTTTGCGGGTTCTTTTTTAATAATGTCAACCTTCTCAGATAGTTTTATTGAATTAGCCAGATTGTTATGTGTAACGGGAATTGTGGAAAATTTAGAAAGTTTAGAGAATTTTGAGAATTTAAAAAATCTCGATTTTTTTTTACTTTTTGAAATTTTTGAAATGTAGCATCCCATAACTTTTAAATACGTATTAACGTCCTTTTCAAAAAAATGGTATGTAATGTTGTAAACAAAACAGCAAATAAATATAAATTAAAAGCAAAAAAACAACAATATGATGTAGGACTTTTAAATCATGGGAATAAGACAAGTGAAGTTGTTCAATTATCTTGGAATGGCATTCACCGTAAACATAAGTAGTTACACAGGTTATTTAGTTGAATTTTAAATATAAAATAAATGTTATTAATTAAAACGTAAACGGATTCCTTTTCGTTCTGCATTTGGTTGTTCATTCAACCTTAATCAAATTTTTAACTGGTTTAGTGATAAGTGACGAAATAATACAGGAACACGACATTTATGTTTTGTATATATTTTGTTAATCTTTTCCCTTTATTCTTTTTTCTCACAATTTTGTGGCGTATAAAATACATAAACCATTCCTTCCGTCTCACGGCAACGTGAATACTTATCTAGTCATATATTCACTTATTTATTTAAAATTTTGGTTTGAAAATTAATGAATTTATATTTTCTATGAATTATAAAAGAAGAAATTTCTCATATTGATGATGTGATAATACCGATATGTATTATTTAGAAGTCAAAATCTTGAAACACATGTGATAATTTACAATATGCAATACGTGTAAATTGAACGCACGTGATACTACATTTAACGTTAATAGGAAAATAAAAAATTTTTATTCCAGATTCTAATTATTCATTTTAGGAATGTACTGTTACACTTTTAATTACTTAATAATAAAGTACAATTACGTATTGTTGCACTTGTCTGTTATTGTATTCTGGCACGTATGTACGTCAGTGCGTTAATGTTACACCAACTCGCGCATTCTGATTGGCCAATCTTGGTAAATTGACGTACGTTTAGATCAGATGATCGTCACACTAAGAAAAATATGCTTTCCGGTCTTATGTAATAAAAAAGAAATAATCAGTTTAATTTAAAGGTTGCATACGTATTCTCTAGCATTTGAAGGTTCTTCTCATAAAATTTTAGGCATGGTTAAAAATAAAATGACAACTACCAAGATGTGCTTATAAAGAGGTTTTTTTTAATATGTTTATACGTATATAATTGGTTTTTAAATAAATATGCTTATAAATAGGTTTTTGATATTATGTGCTTATAACGAGTGTGACTATTTTTTTACGATTGACATTTGTTTATTAGTGACGCACCTCATTTGGCCAAAACAATTCCCCCTGAAATTGATCCATTTTTGGTTAAATGAGGTGCATTTATATTAACTGTAATAACAATCCCGCCGTAAATGATTTTATTTTTAATCACACCTAAAATTTTTGTGAGAAAAACCTTCAAATGCTAGGGAATAAGCAAACCTTTACCCCAAAATTAATCCAACAACTCAAGTAATGGTCGGGAAGCATTTTTGATTCAAGTTTTTAATATAAAATTTAAGTGCAACAAACATTTGACTCATAATTAAAACTTTTACGTGTGACAAATCGTGGTATTGGTATGGGTGTATGTTTATACATCAACATGTACGTATCAATTTATACATCAACATGTACGTATCATTTTATACATCAAAACATGTACGTATCAATTTATACATCAACACATACGTAATATACGCACGTACGTACGTACGTACGCATTTCTAACGTTAATGTTGGACTAAAGATCTGAATGGATTAAAATGCAAGCTAATTTGATTATAATTTAAAGTTGATTTTCATCCAAATTGCGCGATTAACGTTAAGTAATCGACTTAATCTGACAAATCATCTTATTTTGAATTCTGTAATTACGTTTTAAGAATATTCTTAATCTGATCGAAAAAATATCTGCAGAAAATTATATTATAAAAAGAGAACAGGATATTTTTTTGTACTACTGGTATATTAATAAAAATTATTTCCTTTATAGAAAGAAAAAAAAAACCAATAATGTCAGCGTTTATCTCTTGGTATAAATATCATTTGTTACGTAGACCAATTCTCATTCAAGCTATTACAACTGGTATATTTTGACATTAATTAAAACTTCTAACTATATTTCTCGTTCATTCTAAACTTTTAATACTATTTTCAAAAATAGGAATTTTATTTAGCACTGGCGATATTATAGCACAAGGTTTGATAGAACAAAAAGGACATAAAGAATACGATTTTTCAAGGACCCTGAGACTTGCCAGTTTTGGTACACTAATTGCTGTAAGTAATTATCACAAATAATTGTTGTAACTTACTGTCTTTAAATTTTAAAATATTCTAAAATGTCCTAACATATTCTAAATATTCTAAAATGTCCTAAAATATTCTAAAATATTTTATACTTTATTAACAGGGACCAGCAGGTGCAACATGGTATAGGATTCTTGATAAATATGTTGATCTTAAAAAACCATTTCTCGGTATATACATATTATTTTATTTTTAATTGGATTTTCATATCAATATTCATTCTATATACTCTGATCTACTAAAAATTATTTTATACGCTATGAATAGCTCTATTAACTAGGGTTACTTTAGACCAATCAATTTATGCTCCAAGTTTCATTGCAATATTTTTATGTGTTCAAAGTGTATTGGAAAAACAGAATAAAGAACAAATCATCAAGAAATTTAAAAAAGTAGGTCACATTTTTTTTAAAAAAAATTATTATTATATTATCTATTATAAGTTTTATTACGTATTACGTTATAAAAAATTATTATTATTATATTGTCTATTATGATTTTTATTACGTATTACGTTATTTTACCGTGTATAACAAACATTGCAAGAAAAGAGTGGCTTGGTTAATCACATAAATTATTAATTACTGTATTAAGTAAGCCAAAGTTTTTTCGGTAAATCTGTCTTTATTTGATTTATTATTTGATTTCATTGGCAAGAATAACAATTAATGTCACCATCATTGTTCTTTTTTTTACGTGTCCAAATTTAATTAAATGATAATATATAGTATTATTATTAATTATCCTTTTTATTTTTTATTTTTTAAATTTAAAAGGTTTATTTACCAACTCTTAAAAATAACTATAAGTTATGGCCAACTGTACAATTACTAAATTTTTATTTTGTCCCATTGAATCATAGGTTATTAGTTGTTAACATGGTTGCTTTAGGGTGGAACACTTATTTATCAATTGTTAATAAGAGAGGATCTGATATTGTTTTCAAATAAGTTTATGTATATAAAATGATGAGTCGTGGGATTCAGATGAGTGGTGTTTATCGTATGATGACAATCAGGTCAATGATCAATTTTCAAAATATAATCATGAATTGCATCTTATAGATTTTCCTGTCAAATAATTAGATAATCGTATTATTCAGCATATACATATTTTTTACTACAATCTATATTGAATAATAGTAAATCGTTTTTTCTTTCAGTATGTCATTTCTGATATTGATGACATTTAAGTATTGTCGGATAACCGATATTCTCAATTTTATTGTCTAAAAATAATTAATTAACGTTTGTAGAATTGGGATCATCCGGCCGTTCAGATCCATACTTAATAAACATAGAACGTCATCAATTTAAAAATAGTGATGATGTTTTTTTTGTTAAAAATAGTGATATTATTTGTTCAAAAACCAAATATTGTCATTTCACCATTGTATATCTTAATTATGGCGCCACATATAATCTTCAAGAAAATGATGTCTAAATATATATATGTAAGACCATAAATGGAGATCGATCCGATGAGATGAGATTCGAACATCGTTTGGTCACAAACTTTAGATTTTGGGCACTATTGACCGAATATTCGAATGTTTTTAAAATCAAAACAACAATTAAAAGAAAATCTAGTGTGGCATTGTATTTGTCAATTACTGAATTATGCGCATATATTGTTTATATTAATCTAAATATCGGGAATAATAAAATCAATTGTCTTTTCAATTGCTTACATACGTATTACGGTTTGAAATATCATTCTGTCAAATAACTTTAGATTTCATAAAGTTGTTTTCTTCGCACTCAACATTTTCTGTGCTCAAAAAACAAGCGTTCTCTTGATATGCCTATTATAAGAATTGCCAAAAAAAAAATCATGCCATTTCGCTTAAATTGAAAATTGCCGTACCCTTTCATAACAGGATTTGCTTTAAATAAAGCTTAGAAAGAGCATGAGCTTATGATTTCCGGCGTAAGGCGACCGATCCGAAAAGTTATAATCAGTACCCATTACAGTATTTACAGCTGTTCTCTTTAATTTTGGGACATCTTGTAAAAAAATTTGCGAATGATTATTTGCAAATTCGATAATTATATACATCAATATTTTGTTTCAATTGTATTCTGAACGATGCTACATTGTCAACGCATCCAAATTGAGATGCAAGTCCAGTATGCGTGGTGTGTTTAGTCTGTACGAAAATTTATGGTGAAGAACATTCTTGTCAACCAACAGAGCTAACAAAAAAAGCTTCGAATATAAGACAAGCTTTCATAATAAATACATTAACACGAGCAGAAAAAAGTTCAATATGAACAAGAATTGATTTCTGGTTTAAAATAACACAAGTTATTATTCAAAATAACCAAAGATTTTATTAATATTTGTCGAAACTGTATTAAGAGTAACCATTTTTTATACATGTTGTTTAGAAGTTTTCATATACAGTATAATATTATTAGAAAACATAAGTCAAAAAGAAAATAATCCAAGTCTTCAAATGTCGAAAAACAAATATTTTTAGATTTAATATACATAAAATATGCAAATAACTGTTATATCACCAAAACTTAAATCTAGATCTTTTATTTAATAGTTTATAAACCTTTTCACGATTATCTAAAGCAAATGCACTAGTTGGATTAATTTCTAATGATTTATTTAAATCTGCTATTGATTTGTCGTATTCGTTCATCATGCGATAAGTTGCTCCATGGTTTGCTAATGCAAATGCACTAGTTGGATTAATTTCTAATGATTTATTTAAATCTGCTAGTGATTCTTCGTATTTGTTCATAATGCGATAAGTTGCTCCACGGTTTGCTAATGCAAATGCATCATTTGGATTAATTTCTAATGATTTATTTAAATCTGCTAGTGATTCTTCGTATCTGTCCATCGTGCGATAAGTTGCTCCACGGTTTGCTAATGCAATTGCATTATTTGGATTAAGTTCTAATGATTTATTTAAATCTGTTAGTGATTCCTCGTATTTATTCATCATGCGATAAGTTTCTCCACGGTTTGCTAATGTAAATGCATTATCTGAATCAATTTCCAGTGATTTATTTAAATCTGTTAGTGATTCTTCGTATCTGTTCATCATGCGATAAATTGCTCCACGGTCTGATAATGCAAAGGCATTATCTGAATCAATTTCTAGGGATTTATTTAAATCTGCTAGTGATTTTTCGTATCTGTTCATCATGCGATAAGTTGCTCCACGGTTTGCTAATGCAAATGGATTATCTGAATCAATTTCTAGTGATTTATTTAAATCTGCTAGTGATTCTTTGTATCTGTCCATCATGTAATAAGTTGCTCCACGGTTTATTAATGCAATTACATTATTTGGATCAATTTCTAATGA
>CAJVQA010005706.1:0-15791 GCA_910591915.1 Cetraspora pellucida
CAAATACATGATTCTTCTTCTTCCTAAAAGTTAAATACAATTTTTAATTATTTTATTTCCTTTATAATTACTTGTCAAGTTGTATCATTAAAAAGGTCCTTTTCTTTGATTTCTGCTAATGCCAAAATCCAAAGTCTATCAGTAATTCACAAAAAAAGATGAAATGTATCAAATACAAAATAATTAAAAGGTATCATGTCAAAAAGAGGTGGCCAAATATAACCTGGATAGCTGTTGAAATTTGCTTATAACTTTGTCATTGATTTGGTTATTTTCCAATTATGTTGAAGTTTTGCATGTTGATTTTTGGAACATTCACACCAAGGACAAAAATATTTTAAATTGGCGCTATTAATTTCTAAACATATTCCTAGAAATTTCTAGTCAGAACTGAAATAAAGTTCAAACTTCTAAAGAATATTAGTATACATTAATCCTTCATCTTTAAAAATTCATAGCTCTTCAAAAAATAGTCCCAATATAAAATGTAAAGTTTCATATTTTTTAGTACCCAGGTACAAAATTATAGTATAATAGTAGTCAGGATGATGGTGATGTAACTTATCATTTAAAATTACAATAGTTACCATTACTTGTTTTACCTTACGACCAATATTTCTTCTATCTTCTGATATTCTAAGATGAATTGTAAGATCAGATGATTGTAAAATATTCTTATACATTAATTTAGAAATTATATAAGTAAAATATCTTTAGCACTACGTTGTATTCCAGTATTAATTGCTTCTTGAACTATTTCAGAATCAAAAAGATCTGATTGTTCTGTTGTATAAATTGTATTACTTGCATTAGCTTTGTCTAAATCAATCAAATTAAATTTGATTTGATTCATTTGTTTGGTTATATTATTTCATTCATCAGATATAGACCATTCTCATGGTAAAAGTTGTTCTATAGTTGCTAAGTTGTGATATGCATCTCTAGAAATTTGCCTCTTATCAGCTGCCTGAACTACTGCTTGAAGTTTTTGTTTTGTTGTAATTTTGTTATCTAATCTAAATTTAATATAAAAATCATATTCGTTTACTGAAAATTCTAATGTTTTAAGAGCTAAATTATCTTCAGGATGATATATTTGTAATGCTTAATTATTAATTATTAATAATGATTTAGCTGATAATGTTCTAGCATGATTTTCTAAAGTCATTTTAGTACATTGATTGGCAGGTTTAATTTGTTTAGGTTTTTTATATGACTCTCTAACTTTTTGAACAGTTTTTAATTGTAATCCAAAAACCAATGGACCTGAGATTGTACTTTTAGAACCAGGATTAGTAGCCTAAAATAAAATTAGTTTTTATATATAAAATTAAAATAAATTAATTCCAAATAAAAAATAATTTATAATATCTGTATATATAGTAATGCTATATATAATGCTGATTTTATTGATAAAACTATATTTTCAAAATTTAATCTATATTTTATTATAAATTGAGATTTATTATCAATATAATTGATTTGACAATAAACAATTCTATATTTTATTCCACAGCTCCATTCAGTTATAATAGTATAGTTGTCTGGAATCTTATATTCTTGAAATGGTCTTTTGTTATTTGATTGTATATTTGTTTTGACTGTTTTTTGTTTTATAGTTGTAACTAATTTATTATTTAAGGGATAAATACCTTCTTTTTGAATATTATATATAAAAGTATGTTGAGTTCTATTTTTAAAATATTCTTTATATATAATTTTTGTAAAAGAAGGATATGTTGAGATTTCTTCAAATTCAAGTTGATTTTCTTGATTTAATAAAATCATTTTATCATTATTTACAAATTTAAAAGTAAATATAAAATTAATAAAATACAACTAACTATATATTTACTTTTGATTAAATTTAATTAGTTAATTTTGTTATCAAATAATTGACGTTTATATATATATAGTAATAGTCAAATTTAAATGCATCATAAAATTTTAATTAATTTGTAGATCAGCAGATATGTCCTTACTAATAAGTTCTTTATTTTTATATTATGCTTAGTTTAGTTTGAGTCAAACTTAAACTTAAACTAAACTTAAACAGTAAATTTTATTAATTTTAAATCTGAATCTAAACTTAAACTTATAATTTCTAAACTCAAACCAAACTCAAAACATAATAATAAATTTAATCAATATATAGTTCAATGTTTATAAATAAGTTTAAATTTAAAATAAAAAATATTTTAAAAAAAGTTTGTAGTCTAAAGTTTAGTAGACTTAATATCTAATTTAAAAATTAAGTTCAATAAACTATAATCTGTACTATTATATTAATAAAATTTTTTTAACATAATTTTCTCTTATTTAGTCAATATATTGTATTGCATATTAAAAAAATAAGTATATTTTATAATTATAATAACAATATTTATAACCTATACTATTATATAAATTAAGTTTTAACTTATATATTTTTCTTTATTTAGTTAATATATTATATTGTATTAAAAAGATTAATAAAACCTGTGGGTCGATAGAAAAGTGGTTACACTTCCAGGTTATCAATCACAAGGTTGCTGGTTCAAGTACAACGAGTAACAAAAAACTGAGTTAGGACTATGTTTGTTAATTAACTACAGCAGATAATGCACTTTGAAAATAGAAAGATCTTCAGTACCCAGATTCTTAAATGCTGATGAACCTGATATAAGAAGGCTGCGATGATTAGAGGGCTGAGAATAATAATAGAACAAAGGAATTTCCAATTAGAAATAGTCCTGGTGAAATTCTGTAGTAATAGGAACACAAAATTAGTATATAAATAGTACTGTAAAATGTATATAAATAAAAATGTAAAAATGTAGGTGAAGTTCTGATAGAAGGTCTTGTGAACTTAAAATTTAAACTAATAAAATAGCCACCAACTGCAGCCCACTAGCGATCAGGCAGTAGAAATTCAAAAAAAAAAAGATTAATAAGAATATTTTATAATTATAATAATATTTTTATTAATCAAATAATTAGTATAATATTAATTATAATAATTTAATTAGATTAAAAATAAATATTAATTAATAATAAGTTTTATTTATAAAATTAAAAGATACACTTCTTGAACATATTTAGAAAATTTTTACAAGAATTATTACTAACAAACTTAACAAAATAATATTCAAATATTCTATTCTAGATCTATACAACTTTATAGCTCTATCTTATTTTTTTATAACACAATCTATACAAATCTTTACAAAATATATTACAAGAAGTACAAACACAAAACAAAAAAATATGGCTCCTGGCTCAAAACATGAGCAAGGCATATAACTTTATGCATATTCTATTTCTTTAACATGCTCTAACTCAAATAAAAAATTTTTACAATATACAACAACTTATATTCAATATATACAATAACTAATTTAATTTAGTTATTATAAACTTTAGTTTTATATTTAGTATTAACATTAAGAGTTTTACACAATTTTGATTATAACTTTTGATGTACCAAACCAATTTGGATGAAACAACTACCATTGGATTCAGCTTATCGAGACAGTTCTAACAAGTACAAAATCATATAATTCTAATTACAGAATTATGAAATTGGGATGATTTTAATAAAAATACTAATTTTAGTACATGTAACTTAATTCTGATTGGCTTACATTACTGTACCAGAAATCTAACATTTTTAACAGATCTATTAGATTTAACATATCTAACACATCTAATATTTCTAACAGATATTACATATCTATTATATCTATTATTTCTATTATATCTACTATATCTTATATATATATATATATATATATTTTTTAATATTAATGGTAAGGCCATGTTTTTATTTTTATTGAATATTTAATTGTGATTTTATATAAAGTACAATTCAGCTTTTAAAATATTATAAAAAAGATAGAAGCTTAGACTAATTTATCTGCAACCTAAACCAACTGGAGTAGCCAAGGCTCATCTAAATTTAAGTGTTAGTAATTATATATAAAAGATTAGTTTGATATTTAATTTATTAGATATATCAAGAGTTTATTTTTGAACTAATAGAATTGAGTAGAAAAGAGTATGATAAAAGTAAAGCAGCATTTGAAAATGTGTTATATTCAAAGGGTTAGGCTGTAGATCTTAAGATACAATATAAGATCCAGATTTTGTAATAAATTTGTTGATTAAGATAAAGTAAGAACTTGATTATAAGTATTGTGACTATTCTTTTGGATGACAAGTCAATAAGTTTATTTGGTATTAGACCTGTTAGAGTTAAGAAAATTGAAGACAGATATGATATACTGTAAATAGTCATACTATTTAACAGCTTGATTTAGTTGTGCAGATTGATTATAATATTTGATGTAGTATCAAATATTTTAGTATTTAAAGTATGTTATAATAAAATGTTAATAAGACTGTATAACAGTTGATTGGATAGACAAGTTGTTCAGTGAAGGTGAAAACTGATTTTATGACAATGATGACAAATAGGTAAGCATAAGTAATATCATTTGTGTAAAATGTGTAGAATAAGAAAATCATCTAATAGAATTTTAATTCTAAAGGATTTATGAATAGAAGACTGAAAGCTGTATAAGAAGTTTAAGATTTTTTGATTGTTATTAATATATAACTAGGTAGCTTGCCAATTAACTTGGTTAAGGATTTTGTGCCATTTTGGAAAATGGTTTTGTGTAATCCATAATGTGTAAATATGTGCATAACATATTGTATGAATACTGTAACAAGTGGGTAATTCTAGGAAAAAGTTTTTGAAATTTAATTTATATGCAGTATTGTAAATATTGTAAAACATAAAGGTAAGATATAGTAAATTGTGATAATTGCATGCAAGTTGGTCTGCAAGGATATTGTACTAATTATCCTGATAAGCAGTAACTTTGTGAAAAATAATATAAATATTGTATGATTTGACAAAGTTAATGATTATGTTCTATAATAAAAATATGATATATATGTATAAGATAAAGTATGAGTTAAGTTTGAAAGTTGTGATATTTGAAGATTACAAATTATGAGTTAGTATATATATATATAGTACAGTTTTTTGGAGCAGTAATGAGAGCTGATAAAATAGCAATAAGCTCAGACTTAAATGAGCAAGGCCAGTATCTTATTTGGGCTTGGACTGTATACAATATATTGTTGTTTAGGATTTGGGCCCATCTGATGTTTATAGAGTATCATGAGGTATCCAGGTTGATGACTGAGCCATCAGTATAAAAATAAAGTTCTAATAATTGTGCATTGTAGTTAGCAATTTATTAAAGATTGTCTGTTAGAGTGCTGGGTTCAAATATGGTTGAGATTAAGCATGTTGTAATGTTGATATTGGGAGGTTAGGAATTTGAATAGAATATCAAATTGCAATAGAGTATATAAGATCAAGGCGATTGGCATTAAAGTTAAAAGTTTTGTTATATGCATTAACTTGACCAAAAAATCTAGAAATAAGATTAATAGAAATATTAATTGTATATTTATGGCAATTGTATAAGAGTTAAGAGAGCAACCTGGGCATGCTTGTGATTGAATAGATGAAAGTGGATATAGATAAGTAAATTTCTGTTCTATGTGACATTCCAGTAAGTAATAAGAATAGTTCCTAAAGAAGAGAGTTGTCTTCTGACTTTGCCAATAATGATTTGATTGTCAAGTACTATAATAAGTTATAGTTATTTCTATAAAAAAAAGTGTTATATTGAATAACTATAATAGTTTGTATTAAGTAAATATAGATGTTAGTAAAGAATATGATTGTGTGAGTGGCTTGTAATATGATCTTCTAGATAGTTAAACCAAAATGGTTGTTTGCCTTTAGGAATTTTGTTCATGCATGTAAATATGTGTTTCTAATCTAAAAGACATGAGTTAATAAATGTATTTAGTTAATCTAAGTAAAGAATACAATGGTATTAAATTTGTTTTTTAAATATTAGGTATTTTGGATATGATAAAAGTAGTGATTTAAGTAAAATAGATCTTTTTTGAACATTGTATATAATATTGTATAATGGATTAGATATGAATGTAATACCAAGATGTTTGAAAAGTTCAATGATTTTAAAGTTAATAGTATGTTTGTTAGACCCATCAATAATAGGATTGTCATATATCAGTATACTAATAGATGACTACAAGTTGTTCTAAAGTTGTTGGAGCCTAATGCAAATACTTATGCCTAATAAATTAGAAGAATTAAGTTTTTTAGTAAAATTTGTAATATTATGTTGTAGTTGAATATTTTATATGTTATGAATATTGAATAGCTGAGGGTAAAGTAGTATGCTAGTAGAAATTGTGTGACTAAGTTTGGCTTTATTTTTACAAGACCTATGTGTCTTGTAAGAATTTTGTTACATGTATATTGGTTAAAAACAATGTTGTGAAGATGGTATTCAATTGTAAGAATAATAACAGTATTAATGATATAACATGCATATGTATTAGTAATTTGTTTGGTGTTTGCAATTTTGATAAGATGTAATGATTTTGAAGTGATAAGTTTGATTTGTTTGGCTTGTTTGTTATCAATATCCAAGAAATTTGAATGATTCATTTGGTAAATAGAGGTTGAGAGAATAGTAGTTATATGTAATAGAGATATAGTTGAATTGTTTGTTATTAGTTGTAAGTACTAATTTAGAAAGATTAATTTGTATATTAGCCATGTTAAAGAATGATTGAGCTGTGTTAAAGATTTGTAATAGTTCTTGTTATAAGGATGCCATTCAGAGAGTGTCATCCATACAAGCACAAACTGAGCAGTATGAGCTAAGCTTATTATGTATTTGATGTTTTAGGTTAGTTAGCCAAGAGACTTGTATAATATAATTTTTAAAATTGTTATTAATATATGAGATAAGTAGGTTATAATAGATTTTCTATAAAAAAGAAGTAATAGTTTCTTCCTGATTAATACCATTGTATACAGGGTATAATTAAGTAAGTTTAAGGTTTGTAATAACTTAATTTTGTTGATCATGAAGAATGTTAGTAATAGCATTTATAATAAAGTAAGGAAGGGCAAAACATTGCAAAAATTTTTGAAGAAGGATAAGATTAATTGAGTCATATACTTTACTCATATTTTAAAATAAAAGTCAAATTGATTTGTTGTTGCATAATGCATTTTTGCTAAGGTTATTAAGTATATAAATTAATATAGATGTGCTGTTGTTAGGTAGAGCAACATAATTGTATAGTGAAAGTCTGAGATGTTAAGAAAACACAATACTGATTCTAGTAATAATAATTTTTATATAGACTTTTTGAATATGTTTGATAAGACTAATAGGGTAAGTGAGACTTAAGTCACTATTAAATGTATTATGCTTTGGAATCAGATAGATTCTACTATGTTTCTATTGTTTAAGAATTTGACTTGAATAAAGCAAAAATTAAATAGAACTGTAATAGCTTTAATACAGATAATATCTGCATGTTTAAGCATTTCATAACTAATATCTGCAGGTCTACAGCCTTTTCTGTTGAAAAGTTTTAACAAAGTTTGGAGAACCTCTTCTTCTGTTATGGAGGAGTTGAGAGAGTTATACTATCGAGTATTGATATATAGTTGAGGTTAATACTATATATGCCAAAAGCTGTCAAACAGTGATTGGTCAGTTGGTCAATATGCAGTTTAGTCATAGAAATGAGATTGTATATACTGTTTTATGAGTTTGGAATCTGTAATGAGTTGGTTAGGAAGTTTGATGTTGAAAAAGTAAATAGAAGCTTTGTATCATTTAAGAATACTGTTAATAGCTTGTTTAGGATGTGCTGAAAATGTTTTACATCTTTTTTTAGTTGCTTGTTGGATTTGTTAACAAAGTAATAATGAGTTTTCTGTATGATGAGCATGATAAAGTTGTTTCTAGATATCTTGTGCATATTAGATCCATGCATGAATTTGAGAATGCTCATCTGGATCAAGAGTTTGAAGTTTACAATAAGATTTATTATTAATAGTCTTAATCTTAGAGTTTATCATATTCATGTTGAGGTTATTGTAAATGTTTTTAACAATTTTTAGTAAATGCCCAAGCTCTTTAAGTAATGTGTAAATTAAGGTAGAGTTTGATGAATATTGATGATTGTAGCTATGTTTATGAGTTTTTTTGTTAGAAATAGAATGTATTGCAATATTAATTATTAAATATTTGATCTTGTGACAAATAGTTTTAATGCTTTTATTGGTATTGCTATTGAGTGATGTGTTATAAAGACTAAAATTGTGAGAGAGAAGGTTAGAGATCTGTTTATTTGTCAGTTGATATAACTTTGTAATTGAAGATTCTGTAACTGATGCCAGTATGATGATGTAGGAGTTTGCTATATGCATTAGTGAAAGTTTAGGTAGATATAAGAATGGAGTAGTCACTAAGTGTTGAGATATTGCTATTATCAAGTTTGTATAAAAAAAAGAATTAAATATTGAATGAATTAGTTCAGATATAAATAATGCAGCTGTAGCTAGTATTATTTGACTATGTAAAGTGCTTGTTATTAATATATGCATCAAGATCAAACATGTTGAAGTAATGTAAATAATTAATAAGTTTAAATTTAGATAAAGAGTTACAGATATTAACATATATATTAAAGTCTTCAAGTATTATTAAATAAAAGTTGTATTGAAAACCTTGTTAAATTTATGTAATAACAGTATTTTGTATATTGTTATGTTTTTGTATATTAGTAAAAGAAAGGTAGACATCTATAATTCAAAGTTTAATTTTATTTTTAAAAAATAAATCTAAAGTGATTGCTCTACCAGAGTGTGTTTGGCAGTTATGTACATGTAGTTGTAAGTGTTTTTGAATTATAATAACAACACCTTCTGCTGAACTTTCTAAATTGGCCCAGAAATAGGTGAATAAATTGTTATTATATAATTGAAGATTAGTACTGTTAGTGATTTTGTTTCAGTAATACAAGAAATATAGATATTATTGTGAAGACAATAATTTTGCCAAGCTTCTATTTTAGCTACTATATTATAACCTCTAACATTGTGTATACAAATATTTAAATAAAGGTTATATAAAGATTGTGTAAGTGTAGATACTTGTGATGTGGTGTGGCTATTAAGAATAAATTAGATAAAATGAAAGTAAAATTAGAGAAATTTGATCTAAGAAGAAGGTTGTAAATAATAAGAAGAAGATAAAAATAAATAACAGTATGATTAGATAAGAGGAAGTTATTTAAAAGATATATATAAATTTTATTATAAGTATTGCTAACAGAGAAAATAAACTAGAAACAGTGTTATTATAGTTATGTTTGTTAATATATTGTATAAGAAATTAAATAGTTTGACTATAAGAAAGAAGTGATAAGTTGTAATAAAGAAGGAATTTGTTAAAACATGTATAACAATCATAGATGTTTAAAGATATTGAGAATAATTTTCTAAGATTGTCTTCTACAAGATCGATTACCATATGCTCAGCTCTTATTGTTATGCAAGGTACCAAAGTCTGCCCTGTACATTAGGTCTGACTATTATTATCTTGGCCTTTCACATAAATAGACTTACTATTTGCCTACTTATATTATTTTTCTTATTAACTACTGTGGATGTGTTATTTAATAGAATAGCAGCTGCATCTATAGCTTTTGTAGAAGACAAATTTATTGAAAAGAAGCCTGTTCTTCTTGTTCTAAAAAGAGCAACTCTGCAATAAATATAGGTATTTCAAATTTGATATTAAATTTTTTATATAAAATTGGTTTAGCTTCTGGTAATGCTTTTTTTTCATAGAATTTGGTTATTGTAGAATAGTTGGAAGATTCATTATAAGTACAGTCAAAGTATGTAATGACATATGCAAAAAAGTTAGTATCAATAAGTTTAGATATAAGAAAATTAATAGCCTGTTTTTTGTCTATTTTGTCAATGTTAAAGTTTTCAGCAGCAGTATTTTGGTAAATAGTTAGGTATTGATAAAAGTAAAAGGCTTGTTATTTTGAATTAGTCTTAACAGAATTAGCAGAACAGGTATACTCTTCTGCTTTTGCTGCCAATTTATCTAAAACTGTAGTAGGGATTTGTTTAATAAATGTGGCTTCATGTTTTTTTTTAATATAGAATATTGAAGCATCAAGAAAGAGTTCATTCTAGGCTTTGATTTTTTTTGAGTAAGTGTTGTATGATGTATCAAATATATTTCTAATAAGCTTGATTGAGCTGTATGTAAGTTGTGACTTAGAGTTTGCTTTTAGATTGTTGTTAGATTTAATTTTGATTTCAGATTCTTTTTCTTTATCAGACTCTTTTTCCTTATCTTTAGTTATAACTAGCTTAAGATAAAAACATTTGGGATCTATACAGATAAGTATGTGATGGTTGGCATGTTTAAAGGTTTCATTAGGTCTTTTATTAAGGCTAGTTGGTTTTTTGAATTCAATAGTAGTAGGTAAGAGCTTCTTAAGATGAGAAATAAAATGTTGTCTAAATTCATATTTGAGATAATTTTAAACTTTGGTTTTGTTGACAGTACTAGAGAATTGATGACTATATATAGAAAATTTTTTCAAACCATTTATTGAAATAGTCAAGTAAATTTTTTAAAGATGGTATATTGTATTTTTGAAGAAATATGGTTTTAGAAATATTGAAATTGAGATTAATATTAAAACAATTGTTCATTTTAATGAAGAGAAACTGATGTTGTTTATCAACTTCAGTGACCTTAGATGTTATATTAAATCTTTTAGGTCTTAGTTTGATATTTTCTGTAAATTTAGTATAGTTAATTGCTTAATAGTTATTAGAAAGATATAGGTGAAGTTAAACAAGATTAATACAAAATTGTAATTGGTTGTAGGTTTGAATAGGTAGAATAGTAGCAGAAGAAGCAAATATTTCTGAATAGTTAAGTTTAGTAAAAAAAACTGTTGTAAATATAAAATTAAGTTTTTTTAGTATTTTTTTAAGAATATTAAATAGTATTATAGAGGCTTTATCATTGTTAGAGTTATATTGTTAAATTAAATTAGTAAGAAATTAAGATTTAGCACCAGCCATTTGTCTAATTAATAAATAAAAACTTGCTTTAAGTGGATCTTGATTCTTAACTGCTTTTTTAATAATTTTGCCAGAGTAGAAGTTATGAAAATGTTCTTTTAGAAAATTAAAGAATTTTCAGGATATCTCTGTTTGTAATTTTGTATAATTTTGTATTTCATTAGTAACTATAAAGTTTGCTAAGAAATCATATGATGGATTGAGTTTGGGTCTTGTTATTTGACTATAAGATTGAGCCAATTGAGGTTGTTAAAATAGTTTTTTGTTAGACTGTTGTTTCTGTAGAAATGGTAAAACTTGATATAAAGGTTGTTGTTGTTGAGTTTGTTAGATTTGTGGTTGTTGTTGTTATGATTTAGGTAGTGTAATAGAGATGTTGATGTTCATGTCATTGTTAGTAGTAGTTGTTTCTTCAAAGTTAGATGAAGTAGATATAAGTTCTGAGACAAGAGAATTGTTTGAATTTTGATCAAGTAAAGAAATAACAAGCTGTTGAGTTAGAAGTTTGTATTGTAAAGATGAATCTTGTTCAGAGTTTTCAGTGAATTGAGGTTTGGGTTAATTGGTCAAGATGATTTTTTTATAAATCTCTACAAAGCAGTTATTATAATATGCTATATTTTGGTAAAAGGTAAATTTATTTTGTAGTGTATAGTTATTGTTAATCACTTTACAGTTTATTAGAATTTGGTATTTGGAGCAGGTAGTGGCTGTAGGTAATGATGGAACTTTTGATTTAGATTTCACAAATGCTTGTTAGAGTTTTTTAGCTTATTTGTTAGTTGTTGTTTCATCAGTTTTATTGTTAAGTTCATAAGTTTTATTATTTTCTATAATGAATTAAGTATAAAATAATTATACATGCACTTGATTATTGTAGTTGCAGAAATAGAAAAGAATTGAGTTGTCAGATAAAATCTAAGTTCTATAGTAATACATTTGGTAGGTTTGTATTTGTCTGAAATAGCTCTTACTTGTTTGGTTTCTTTTTTATAAATTGCAATGCTATAGGAACTTGCATGATTCTTAAAGAAATAGTCAAGATCTAAGATATCTGATACTTCTGTACTAAGAGTAGACATAGTGCTATAAGTTTACTTAGAAGTTTGAGTTTAGGTTACTTAATAAAGATTTTTGTAATCTTTGATTAAAGATTTTTAAAAGTTTAATTATAATATAAGATTAATTGCAAGATATAGTTTGTATTTGTAGGGGTTTAGAAGCTATTACTTTTATCAATATCTAAAAATTTACCAAAATATTGCTACACAAAATCAAATATTAATAAGCTTAACTGCCAACAAGCAATTAACTTTCTTACAATCAAAATCATTGACACAAACTACTTAGCCTGTGTCATAACCTACTTTGATACTAACAATCTCTCTATGAATTTTTCAGAAATTGTTAAACACTTTTAAGAAAAAGCATATCTAGAGGCTAAAAAAATCCTACAAAATAAATTCAATCTGAATTTTCATGAACCATCAATGATGGAAGACTCACTCTTCCTTACAGAAACCCCTTTTCAATAAATTCCTCTGTAGAATACATTAATACAGCCACCATTTCTAAGTTTATGATGTCCTCTACTCCTTGTGTACAATTCTTAGAAGAGAATAATATAAGTAGACAGGTGGAAAAGTCTATTTACACAGAGAACCAAGTTTATGATGGCTAGACTCAATGTACAGAGCAGGCTTTGGCATCCTTTGCAGCTGTGATAGCTGAGCATATAGTGATTGAATCTACAGAGGAACCTTCTACCACCTTGAATCTTATTGCATCATCACACTTCAAGGAAACATTACAAAACTCATCATACAATACATTAATTGATCCAGACTCATGCTATAACAAATGGCTAGCTCATCAAGAACTACTTTTACTTCTATACCCACAAACTTTTTACTTCTTTTTTGAACACATACATTCTTACAACTACACATCACTTAATTTTTACAAATTTACACTAACAATATCAATTAAACTAGACTACAGTGAGTGCTTAATACACTTATCAAATGAACCAGAACCTTTATCTGACTACTTTATTCTACATTAATCTGGTTATGGATTTTATTCATCAATACTCATTTCTTCAAACTATTCTTCAATACTTAATAACACACAATATACCAAACCTGTTCTTAAAAATAATATTGTAAATTACACTTATCTACAACTTGTTGAAACTGTTCTATCTGGCCATAATAATACTGTTATTGCCAATGAACACTATGGCTCTATGCAACTGCATACATGCTACAACAAATTCCTAGCCTATAACCACCTTCTACTACTCCCACATCCACATACAATTATCTTTTTCTTATGACATATTTATAGTATTAATTACTTATCAAGCAATGCTTGTAGGTATACCTTAACTATTTCTATTAAAAATGATTACAGTGAAGCTTATGTTTACCTTCTATCTGAACCTAAACCTCTACCTAATCATTTTATTCTAGCACTTCAAGCTATTTGGCATTATCCAAACATTCTACTAAAATCAAATACAACAGAAGATGATTTTCTCAACTTAACAAACTCATATTCAACAACATTTACACTAAACTTACTGTCTTCTACACCTTCAATACTACTATAACAACCTTTATTTATTTTTACCTCTGCATTACCATCTTCAACATTGCTTCCACTCTCAATACAAACTTCTATAACTATGCAAAACTTGCATGACCTTTATTTAAACATTGCTACATATAACATTAGAGGATTTAACACAATTACCAAAAAAGAAGCTTAGCAAAATTACTGTCTTTATAACAATATTGATATTGCCTGTATTACTGAACCAAAAATTGCTAATACTACTAACCTTCATTTTTGTAACAATAATCAGTTTACATACTTCTAAGCAAATTCTGAAAATTCTGCTGAAAGTACTGATATTATGATTTGCAATTACCTTCAATCACATATACACAACTGTCAAACACATTCTGGAGGAACAGTAGCTTTAGATCTTTTCTTCAAAAGTGAAATCAAGCTTCACATTATAGCAGTTTATCTCTCTTCTACTGACATATATTGACATAATAAAATACAAGAAACAGTTATTTCATAGATCCAACAAGTCTACCAACTAAACCTTCATCCAATCATTTTTGGTGACTTTAATATACATGATAATATTTGTAGCTCATTATCAAAATTTCAACTTACAAACTATCTTTATCAAGCCAACATATATGATCTTGGTGCACATGTTGATAATAAACACTATACATGGTCAAACAATACTAGTCAAAGTTGCATTGACTATATATATACTGATTTATTTAATATGCAGTTCTTTCTTTCTTACAACCTTGATAATAGTAACAACTCTACATTAAGCAATCACTCTATCCTTCTTTCTTTATGATCTTTTACTAATGCATTTAGTAAACCTCCACATTATCACACTAGAATCAGTTGTAGAATTTTTAATTACAATGCTATGTTACTAGAAAAATAGACAGAATTTTCAGACCTGCTTTCTTAAAAACTTAACTTATACATACTCTACTTGATTGCAACATCAATAAAAGCATAGAAACTAGCTGACATAAAATTAAACACTCAATTATTTATACTGCTATATACTCAATTTTGAACAAAAAATTCCACAAACATAGTTATAATCACAAGTATTCACCTCATAACACCATACTTCATCTATCACTTAAAGAACTCAGACATTTAATTAAAATTGTTAAAGATCCAAATAATAATTTAAATATTAACTTAATTAATTTTAAGATTAAAAACATAAATACAAGATCTAATTGTGATCTTCAAATCTTGTCTTCTAACCAACAGCCAGAACTCAAACAATGGACTCAACATACTTAAGATATATGGAAACAGCTTTATCATACATGCCATCTTGAAAACTCTCTGCTACTTCAACAACAAATCCAACAAGCTACTAAAAAAAGATGTAAAATACTCTTTACATATTCCAAACAAGCTTTAAACAACATCCTTAATTGTTATAAATCTTCTATTCACTTCTCAAATATTAAACTTCCTAATCAACTTGTTACAGAGCCACATCTTATCAAGCAACATATACAATCTTACTTTTTTAACTGGACAGCCTATTGACCAATTGACCAAAACTAATTTAATAATTTTTGGTCTACACAATAACTATCACAACCACACATCAATACTCAATGGTATAACTCTCTTATTATTTCTATTACAGAAGAAGAAATATCTCAAACTATAGCAAAACTTTCTAATAAAAAAGCCTGTGGTCCTACAGAGATCAGTTATGAAATACTTAAACATGCAGGTATTGTCTGCATTAAAGCATAACTGCCCTATTTAATCGATGTCTCAACTCAGACCAAACTCTAAAATAATAGAAGCATAGCAGAATATACCCTATTCCAAAGCACAATACATTTGATGAAGATCTTAACCTTACTTGTCCTATAAGCTTAATTGAACATACTTATAAAGTCTATACAAAAATTATTACAAACAGAATTAGTACAATATTCTCACAACATCCAATTCTCTCACTATACAATTATGTGTTCTACCAAACAACAGTACCTCAATACCTATACACATACTCAACAACCTTACTGAAAATGCATCATGCAACCAAAAACCAATTTGGTTTTTGTCTCAAAATATAAGCAAAGCCTATAACTCAATTAATCTTGATCTTCTTAAACATTCTTTGCAGCATCTTGCTCTTCCTTCTATTATTATCAACACTATCATTAATCTACTTACTGACTAA